>CM067222.1:6463953-6629303 GCA_034190945.1 Octodonta nipae
ATGTGGATTATAGGATTTAATACATAACTAACCTAAAGCTTTAGGTTGACCTGATATGAGATCTGTACACCCTAAAAACAGTATTCTACAGTAATTCCTAGGTTAATATGTCACGTTTAAATTATCAGGTTATATTTACCTGTCAGAGATGTTCACTTCATGTGCTTAAAAATATTTACGTTTCATTAGCTATCCAACAAGGTATAACAAGCTATGGTATATCTCTATGTAAATAGACAAAGGCAAAACTCTGTCCCTCAACAGATTTTCTTTATTTTTGTTTTGTTTGGTAGCTACAGACGATCTTCAGTGCAGAATGCTAAAATGTATTTATAATATTAGTTCATTCATTAAATAAAATTTAAAAAATCATAATTTATATCCACACTGTCAATGCCAAACAGTCCCGCCAGTTTGCTTGGAGAAAAAACCGTAAGATGGATTGACTCGAATGAGAAAAATTCGACCAATTATGTCATAAGTAACGAAATTCAAGTTCTTTTTCAGATATAATTAACAGGACTTTATTTCTTTTCATATTCGTAATTCTTAATTTAATATGACAAATATCTGTGCATACCCTGTATAACTGTAATTCTACTACGCCCTCTAGTCCAAGAACCGTGAAAATTCAACTGCTAATGGGCTTCCCTATATACATATTTTCTCAAACCACCCTGTATAATTATAATTGCACTCTACTACGACTTTAAACACTCTATAAATGCAACTGCTTATGTGCCACCCAAGAATAGAATTGAAAAACAAATATTATAAGAATGACACCTCGAAGAGAGTATTCAATATCTCTGACAGCTGAAGTTAACCTGAAAATTTTACCATGACATTCTAACCTAAGAGTTACGGGTAACAGCAATTTACATCTCTGGCGTCTTCAAATTTAACAATATGTATGAAATACATAAAGAAGTGTTCGAGAGGACATTCAATTGTGGAAAGCGCAACTGATGAAGGTTCCCTAACCAGAAGCATATATATATATATATATATATATATATATATATATATATATATATATATATATATATATATATTGTCTTGCGTACAAAACATTACACTTTTATTTTATATTATTCCTATTTTAAAGGCTAATAGTGTCATACAATTCAATTGCAAAAATTGTCAACAAATAAATGTATTATTTAACATAAATTAACATTAGGTGATTGTATTTTTTTATATTTTTGATATAATACAGAAATAGTCATGGCTAACTTTATATGTTTAATTTCAATTGATGAAAATGTACTGAATCTTAACATATTATGCAGTTTAAGGTGAACTAATATATAAGTACTTATGTTTTGTAATTATTTATACTGCATCTTTATAGTTATTTCTGAGTTTGATATTGATAATTTGATATACTGTTAAGATTTTTAAATGTATTTAAAATTTTTTATTATATAATATAATTTTTATATATATATATATATATATATATATATATATATATATATATATATATATATATTATTTTAATTTACATTACGTTGTCCCCTTACTGCAAAATCTTGCCTCTTGATACTACGTTGATGACTTTTACCTAAAATGAAAATATAGACATTTTAAAGATGTGTATTTTATTAAAAATCTATAAATCTATATCTAAATACACAAATGGCAAAAAGTTCGATACCATTTTCATCTGTCAACCGATTTTATTGAGTTTTTTAATTACTAATTGACGAACTTTAATTTTGTTAATAAAAATTGGAACAAACGGCTAAAATTTACCGTTAATAATATTTATTCGCACCATGTATTCCATAATAACTGAACTAGCGTCATTAATCAACATTGTAGCATATGTCTTGATTATATTAACGTTTTGAAAAAACTTTTGGCATGCTGTTTAACTTCCACCTTCTTGCTACATCAGCGCTACCCTAAATGAATTTGAAGGGCACTTATAAGTAAAGAGACGAGAAATTAACAGTACTCATTAATGACATAATTATCCATCCACAAATGATGGCTAGTTTTCTTACGCATGGTGCTACATACCTCTTACCAAAGGACACCTTATGTACACAGGACCCAGCAAAGTACCGACCAATCACTTGCCTCCCAAACTTATACAAACTTATAACGTCGTGCATTAATCATCACCTTTTCAGACATTGTGAGCTGAACAACATAATTATCGAACAACAAAAGGGATGCGCGAAAAACAAAGAACAACTAATAATTGATTCCGTTGTCTGCAACAAGCCCATGCCAAATGACGAGATCTCTACATGGCATGTGTAGACTACAAAAAGGCCTCCACATGATTGGCTCATTCAGGTGCTGAAACTCTATAAAGTAAATAATCATATTGTTAACTTTTTAGAATATGTGGTGATTACCTGGCAAACCAACATCTTTCTAAATAAAGCCGACTTTTCGATACAAACCGACTCTATCCCTATCAGAACTCTCATACAAACTGAACTTGACTAACTTTGGGTTCAGGCTCAAGCACAACAACGTACAAGCATTAAAGATAAACCATTTGTTATACATCGACGACTTAAAGTTGATGGCAGTTACGAAACAACAGCTGCATGATATGCTTAAAATAGTAGAAGGGTTCTCTAGTGACGTCCATATGCAATTTGGCCTAGACAAATGCCGAATTATTAATATAGTGAAAGGCAAAATACAGCAGGGGCCCTACGAAATGGGAGATGGCACCTCAATTGAATCCATGAAAGAAGGCCATACTTACAAATACCTTGGAATAAAGCAGACTCAACGAATTGATCACACCGACATGAAAAAGAACCTAACAACAGAGTTTTATAGATGGGTAAGACGACTGCTGAAGACCAAACTTTACAGTAAAAATCTGTTTCAGGCTATTAATACCTACGCGTGTTCAGTGCTTAGTTACTCTTTCGGTATAGTTAACTGATGCAAGATCAACATCGAACAATTACAATGGAATGTTCGAGTACTACTAACAAAAGCTCAAAATCACCATCCAAAGAGCTGTGTCGAACGTACAACATTCCCCCGGTGTGAAGAGGGAAGAGGATTGGCAAATATAGGAAAGTTACGTGATCAACAAATTTCTAATTTTGCGTAATCATTTCCAGAAACTTTACATAGAGTCATATGTCAGAACAACAAGTTCAAGTATATCACCAGACAACTGATCAGAAACTGCTCAAATGGAAAGAAAAGATTATGTCGACAGTTCAGCGTCGAACTGCTGATAACCTTGCCAGGGCTCCCACGGAGCTAAACCCTTTTGATATGTAGTATATCTGGAGTTTAGTGAATTTTCCCCTAAACGTACGCTATGCTATGTATGGAGTGTGCTGCCATACATTGTATGGTCAAGTCGGGATAACTAAAGAGATTTCGTTGTATAATCTCAGAATGTTTAATAGGTAAAGTAGGTTTGAAATACCATAATTGTAAAAATTTTATATTTTATTTGAAAATTAACTCACAAGGCATGGAGATAACGAGAGTCGGGAAGTATTTCGTATAAAGCTTTCACTTCCATCGTTCAGTCTAATATGACTCCCGCTCTGTTTAATAATAATTCGTTTTCACTTTTTATTTTTACAACTATTGTACATCATATTCTTAAACGTAATTTTGTCATCTAGTTTTAACTAAAATTCAGCGAATTTCAGCGATTTTTTTTATTGAGATATCTCAAATTAAACAGCATAATTAACTTTTCACTTACAATACTCTAGACCAAACGCACGAGTGATCTAAAATCGACGTTGGCAAATCAAATATCCGTCTGTATAGTTGGCGAGGTAGTGGTAACACACGCCAAACTTTGATCTTTCCCATTGTTTTAATAGCGTGTAAACATGACGATAGAGAGAGAACAAACACTTAACTTTGTTCATAGTCGACTTTTCCATCAGTTGTTTCAACTTCGGGGTATTCAACATCGGCCTCTGATTGGCTGGCTCGGTGACTCTAGGCTTGATAGTCTCTTTTCTCTTGTTCTGTCCACACCGACATTTAATTTTGGTTATAATAGAGGTCACTGGAGAAAAGAAAAACCTACTCGTACGAATGGGAATATGTTGGGTTTGTTTTTTTTTGTCTTTGTGGTTTTGATAGATAAGTGTCGTTGAAGGGAAGTGAATGCGAAAAAGAGAGAACTGTATTACTGACTTTACTGTTACAAAGTAAACACCTATACTAACAGGAAATAAACATTGTAGAATTAAATTTAATTGAAAATAATTAAGAAAGGTAAAATAGTAATTTTAAAAATGATGTTTTAGTGATTAAGAAAGTCTATGAATTAAACTAATGACGACAGTTAATTGTTTTGAAAATAATTTCGAAATTATTGTTGAGGGGGTCTTTGATTATTTTACCTGCAAATTAGGATGTTCTCTCCTCAGTGTGTTTAAGGGCATTCCAAATAAGTATAATAGACTACAGACCCGTGTCAAAAATTGATGATGATGAAAACGAAGGTTGCAACCCCCATCCCTTTCCTTGGTACTGGGGCTGATTTGACACAGCATCGACATCGGTCGTACAAATAGGCGCGTCAACCATCGAGTATATGAACATTCTTTGTCAGTTCGCAAAAAAGATCCGACTTCCGCTCTCGCGCATCACAATATCCAAACAGGACACTCTATCAACTTCGAGGGCAGTAGGACTATCGTATCTCTTAACTCCCTTAGGGCATCTACTATTCGCATCTAAACCGACGCGATGGCAGCTCTCGCCTCTCCACAGCCTGGACCTCCGTAATTGCCAGATTAAACAAAGCAGACACGCCCACCAACATCGACCAATCACAACACAGACTCATCACGTGACATCCCCTTCTAACCCAGCGTTAACTATAAATAAAAGAATTAGAGTAGACTCAAATTCAGTTCAGTTACCTAGTGACTCTTGGAGAGTAGGCAGATCAAGGCCCCGAGTTCGATGTAGACTCTGACACTTTTTTCACTTTTGTCTCTTGATAATGGCTTCAAAGCAGGAGTCGAAACGTCGAGTATATAATAAATTCAGACGCGGTTCTCACCCGGAACCTAGCTTTGTCCATATATATTAAAATACTTGTGTTTTCTAATCGAAATCTTTAATGCATACATATATTGCTCAGGAGCGTATTTGACGATTATATCGAGTTCAAATGCATTTTTTCAAATGAGAACCCCCATTTATTATACCGGTTTCAGTAAGAACGGAAAATATAGCCTTGACCATGACCTTGACCTGCAATGTCATTTCAAAGTCAACATGTTTTTTTTTCAAATAGAAACCCTTATTTTCCAAATCGGGTTAGGTAATAGCCGATAATTTTATTTACGATAATTTTATTTACGAAAGTTACCTTGACGACGACAAACAAGGTCATCCTATTTTGGTGAAAATCTATTGATTATTCAAATTTGCGTCCGCCAGCTTGAATCCGCTATTTTAGAGTATGTAAATCTGACCTCAAATTCGTGATCAGCGACCTCAAATTCGTGATCAGCGACCTCAAAAACCCCCGCTTTACCGATTTGGTGAAAATCATTTGATTTTTAAAATTTGCGTCCGCCATCTTTTATTTTGAATTTTGTAAATCTGTACTCACTCTACCTGTACTTTTGAATTCTCACCTAGACTCAGTTGGACAGCCTACAAGTGACTGCATAGTGCTGAATCTTATTATTTTATGCCCTTATACCATTCTTTATAGGTCTTCTGGTGGTTCAAATTACACATCAATTTTTGACACGGACCTATAAATGTTTTTGCCGGTAAGTGAAGCCAAGAGCTTGATATTAATCTCCATACAGCAATATATAGTGATGGGCAAATGTGTGGCACCAAGCAAATATCTCTAGAATTATTAGAGATATCAAAATGAAATTTGGAAGGTGGATACTGCAGTAGATTTCTTTCCAAATTTTTTTACAATTTTGAACTTCCTGTTTTACCGGAAGTAATGTCGATTTTACAATTTGCAATTTGTATAGTATTTTAGTTTCTGATGAAACATTTTATTGCGAACACAAAAATATCGGGTTTGATTTTGTTTACTTCAATACTTACCGAGATATTAACAGAAAAGTAATTAAGGAAAGGAAAACTCTAATATCCATTAAAGAAATACATAATCATAATTATTAACTAAAGTGATTTTCAAAACATTAAAACTTAACTTAACTAAACTATTAAGTTTAAGTATTAGATGTTCAAACTAAGCACCATTTACTTCTTGACAATAAGCAAGTCGGTTTTTAAATTCTCTAATAACATTAGCTATTACTTCTGGTGTAATTCTCTGGATGTCTTGACTTATTCTTGCAGCTAATTCTTGCAAATTATTTGGTCCATCAACATAAACCTTAGACTTTAAGTAACCCCAGTGGATTAAGGTCGGGACTTCGTGCAGGCCATTCATAAGTACCCTTCCAATCCATCTGTGATGAAATGTCCCATCTAAATGATCTCGAACAATTCGAGCGTAATGGAGTGGTGCTCCATCCTGCTGAAACCAGATATTATTTGGTAATTGTCCATTTACCTCTAATGCCGGAATAACTTGTGTCTCCAAGAGCTGTAAATACCTATCTCCGTTTAAAGTTTCTTGTAGGAAGGAGGGTCCCACGATTCTGTTGTTATAAATGCCGGCCCAAACGTTCAATTTTTGGGGATGTTGTGTATGAGCCTCTTGTACCCAATTAGAATTACTTTGTGACCAGTAGAGGGAGTTATGTCGATTAACCGTACCATTTAAACAAAATGTAGCCTCGTCTGAAAACACCACATTTCTTATAAAATTATTATCACGGTTACAAATATCCATCATCGTTTCACAAGATTGCAAACGTCTGTCGAAATCGTCTTCGGAGAGTTCTTGAAAGTGGCGAATTTTTTATGGATGATATTTTTCTCGCCTTAATATCCTTCCTACTGAACGACAGCTAATTCCATGTATATTGGCGATGTCGGTAGTGGATAAGTGAGGATTTTGTTCCAAAGATATAGCAACATTTTGAGCTACACCTTCATTACGTGCACTTTTTAACCGTCCACTTTTTGGTAAATTGACACTGTTCCACTTGTGTCGTACCTTCGCAAAGTTTTCGTCACTACTGAACGAGATATTTGTGTATTCGGATGAACAATGTTAAAAAGGTCACAAACATCTTGATGCGTCCTTTTCCTCTCCCCATACCCAATCATCATTAATATTTCTATTTTTTCTCTTTCACTTAATTCGGCCATTTTACGACAAAATTAAAACAATACAATCTTTTTACGTTCAAATAAAAAAATAATAATTTATTTTGACAACTACTGTCACTTCTGCAATAAATTTCATGGACTACTAAACTTGATTCAGATTTAATTTGCGCCTGATTTAAACAAACGCACGTGTATTCGACTATGGAACAAGCAGTGCTGTTGGCTGTGACGGTAAAATTGTAAAAAAATTTGGTAAACAAATAGGCAATCTACTGCAGTATCCACCTTCCAAATTTCATTTTGATATCTCAAATAATTCCAGAGATATTTGCTTGGTTCCACACATTTGCCCATCACTGTATAATTAAAAAGATGAGGTCACTAAATAAATTACTCAGAAATGAGGTTTATATGTCAAAATTGAAAATTTGGGGATGATAGTGTTTGAAGGTTAGGTACTTAGGGATTAGTGTATTAACATTAGGGTTTTCCCCACTAATTTACCCATAGTTTTTAAGTATGTATTAAATAATATTTATAAATATTTTCAGTTTTGCTTTACTCCTTGATGATGACAGCTTCGCTTTGGTGTTAGAGTATAAATTAATAAAATTAATAATTTCTATGCTAACTAGACCCAGCCATCTTGATGATGATGAAACTATGGAAATCAAAACAGTAATTTGAAACACTAAACGCTACGAAATATCAAAAGTAAATAGAATCCCTATCTTTTCATTTTTATTGCATTTATTACAATAATTTTAAGGCAAATATTTAGGTCAAAAATAATTCTCATTCTAATGAAAAAGAGCTTCAAATATAAAAGAAGAAAGAAGGAATTTTCATAACTGGGGCACATACATTAGCCCGAGGGGCAGAAATGTATTATTTGACTTTAGTATAAATAATTGTGTTCCTCTCATTTCTCTTTTTCATTATTATCCAAGCGGAAAACCAGGTTTACTAAATAATTTATCCACCTTGCGAGGAAAGTTATGCATTGTGAAGTCCACTAAAACGGGAGTAACGATTTTCTCTTTCTAAATTAAGTAAACTGGAAGCCAGAATTCCAGTTTCGTTCTATATTTAGACAAAGGTGAACTGATGTGGTGAGTTCTGCATTGTTCTTGAGCTAGTAGGCTTAAATTAGGAACAAAGCTATCAAAAAGAATATAAAATGTGTTACTTGCTCATTGAACTAGCTTAATCTAATATGCTTAAGTGTTTGTGATATATTAATTTTAATCTAGATGGGAATGTTTGTATAGCATAAGAGATGAATTTATTGAAGCAACAAATTACCAAACTCAAGCATGTGGTAACTCATTTTGTAGGCTTTTCTTTTCTCTACAACATAGCCAATAGTAGCAAATATGATTTCGCAGGTAGATTTAACGTTTAAAATACGCATCGATTAAAAATGTTAAATTGTAAGCCAATAATTATAAATGTTTTTCAAGGTGAACAGCTGAGTTGTACCAATAAATTTTCGTTCTTCACAGTTCATATGAAAATGTCTAAAATATCTGAAAACTCAAAAATGTCTATAATCTCTAGAATATCAAAAATGTATAAATTGTCTAAAATGTCCGGAAAGTCCAAAATGGATAAAATGTCTAAAACGTCTAAAATATCTAATTTTTTTTAAATGTCTAAACATCTAAAATGCCTAAATTGTTTAAAATATCTCAAACCTGACAAATGTCTAAAATGCCTAAAGTGGCTAAAATGTCTAAAATATCTAAAATGTCAAAAATGTCTAAGATTTCTAAAATGTCTAAAATATCTAAAATGTGTAAAATATCATAAATGTCTAAAATGTCTAAATTGTTTCAAATGTTTAAAATATCTGAAATTTCCGAATTCGCTAAAATGTCAAAAATATATAGAGTGTCAAAAATGTCCAAAAGCTCTAAACTGTCAAAAACTTTCATTTCCTTTCGTGAAGGTTTGCCTTAATCCAATATTTTCGGTTTCCTTTTCATTTCAATGATGCTATGTCTTTATGTTCCTCCATATTTCCCTATTCTGTTGAAATGCGGTGAAAACATTGTTGTGGTCTGCAACATTGAACCCAAAAGTTTACCAGTCATCTAAAATTTTTACTTACGGCAACCAGAAAAAAAGGAAACATCAAAGGGTTTTTACGCAACTAAAAAGAAAAACTTCTCTGAATTAATCACCTATAACATTAAGTGCGTCTACGCAACAAACAATTGATGGTTTCTTGACAACACAATTGACGAAATTTCGAGTCCTTTCGAGAAATCAACAGTATACTTTAGAAAGACAGAATTACTACAGGACATTCGAGAGGAAGTGTGATGGATATACATAGAGGGCAACCGTCAGGCGGCAGTACAACAAGATAATCAACCGACATTTGGGCGTGCATTATGGTCAAGATGACCGCACTGTAAAAAGTTAGTGAATGATTAGGAATTTGGTTACCATCGACATTACAATGACAGCTCTTCATCCTAAGTAGGACAGTGTGATTCTGTAATTGTGTTTTGAATGTTTTAAACAGTTGTGGAACAATCAGCTCCATGTAAATTAACACTTGCTCTATGTAATTTTAACATGTTGAGGGGTAGGTGCCTTTTATCTCATTTTCTGCCTCAATCTCACGAGTTGATGTAAATGGATTCTGATTTACCATTGCCAAAACATTAATTTGTGCCGCTTCGTTAATTTGAATACGTTCCTTTGGTGGTTTAGTAAAAGATCCATATTGGCGTAAACTATCATAAAGCCTCTTAAATGTACATAGAGCAGGTTGACGACGATTAAAATATCTATGAAGGTATTCCTCAGCTGCACGAACTGAATTTTTATGGCATATGATATAACATTCTACCATATTCAGTTTTTCTTTGTTAGAATATTCCATTTTATCACGAAAACTTGTCAATATTGACTGTCAGTTCAGCACTACTAATGGAATTACTCTCAAATGAGGAAACGTCAAAGTGAAAACAATCTTTTTCATGGATACATACGTTAAAAGTGAAAATAACAGAGAAAAGCATCCATAACTCCATTATTTTTATGAATAACTATATCGAGTTTATATCGTTGAAAAGCTATAAAAATGTCCGATTTTTTGAGGTCATAGCCAACTATGGTTTCCATTCAAAAAAATTTGTGTCATATCTCGAAAACGAGAGCTGTCACGCAAACGAAGACATGACAATCATATTCGGGATACAATTTCCTTCAATTTTGATATTTTTTTTATAAAATCAAAAACAACGGAGCTAGAGGGATTTGACTAAATCGACAGAATTTCTTTTTTTCAAAATATCTAGTAAGCCATGACTTTTTACAAAAATCCGAAAGTGTCATTAAACTGGGCCAGTAAAACTGCAAATCTTTCCCAATTTAACCATTGCTCTATCTCCGCTAGTTTCCGAGATTCCCATACTGCTCATCAAAAAACTCACCCTGTATATATAGTTATACACTGATATTAAAATTCTAAGAATTTCCTTAATTTTGTCTCAATTATTTTAAGAAAAAACTAATGAAGTTGAAATATGCTCTTTAAAAATTTCACATTCCCAGACATATTCAATTTTGTCTGATATTCTGTAACTGATATCAGATAGGCGCTAGCATTTTTCATTTCCCTTTTTTATCCCGTATTCAATTTCGTCATAACTTCTGTATTTACTCTTCAATTTAAAGGCCAAGTTGGAATGCTGTTACAAAAAACCTCTAATCGTTTTGTCTTTGTTTTTTTGTTCGTCAGATATACTTGAACGTTCACATGCCTTTAAGCAATCAGCCCTGGGTACATAGGATAGAGGCAATATGACAAAAGGAAAGATTTTCGTCGTGCTGAGAACAAAGACTTTCAACATAAATATTATGAGAAAGATTTTGAATATTTTAAGCCGGAGTGTAAATAAATAGCTTTTTAAAAAAATCATTCACATCAATGCATAGTAACAATAATGACATTAATAGTAAAAAATACTGCAACTGAATATTTAAAAGGAAAGATATTATATGTTCTATAAAACTGCGTTTGAAATTGGTGCCAGTCCTAAGTAATGCGTATATTTAACATAGGAATATAAGCAGCTTTATAAATTAAACTGCTATTCATTAATAAAGCTATTTATACGCCAGTCTTATAGACATTTCGTTTTAAATATCAAATTGAATCATTTTATACTTTTTAGTGTCATTATTTTTACTATGCTTTGATGCCAATGATTTTTAAAAAATATATAATTATTTTGTGGCGTAACTGGATCCATGTTTCAATTGTTACTAACTTTGTTTTAGAGCAATTTTTTTATAGACAAAACAGGGTTACATCACTATTAGAAAAAAATTATATTTTCTTGACGGATTTGGTATGAAACTGAAAAAACTCATTTTATCTTAGGTTCCGGACCACGCAAATTTTTCCATGAAAATTAGAAGAATATATAAATATTAATATGTTAATAACTGGGTAACAGAACTTCACTTGCAAATTCATGGTTTCGAAACAATCTGGATACATGTATATGAATATGCAATGTACGTAAATTTATACTGAGATTAAATGAATCAGTCTAATTTGAATTCTCTAAGATTTATTGAGACACTCTTTATAATAATTCCACTTCATAATATACTTCAACATCTCTCTACTTGCTTATGGACCGAATTTTGTTTACCACCCTATATAACACAACACTTTATATTCAACCATCCTATATAACAATAACACTTTTTCTTCCACCCGCCCTATAAACAGTTTTTGTTTGGATTTTTTGTTAACCATCTACTATAAATTCATTTCTATTCCGCCCTATATTTCAACCATCGTATACATACAGCACCCAATACAAAAATTTATTTTTGTAATTTTTTTTAATCCCCCCGATAACTACAATTATTCTCCACTCTATATCTGCAACTGCCAATGGGCTACTAATATAGCACCTTTAAAAGCTGTCATCATCAAGGATTAAACCGAAACGAAAATTTTCATCAAATCATTTTTGAGTTTAATGTCTTACTAAAATTGCAGCACCAATGGTTCGTGCAGGGTGACTCATTAATAGGAAAAAATAATATATGCCTTCTTTAGCTATATACATATATGGGTCACACTGTATATTATATGAAGCACACCAAAGAAATTATTACTTTAACGAGATATTAATTGTGCAATAACCACTTCTTATGTTTTCGACGTTGTAATAAAAAAAAAAAGATTGTTTACAAAATCACATGTTACGTATTTCTTAAATACCCTGTAATCCACCAAAACTCATAGCAAATGTTTTGTGAAATATTTATTTCCAATAATTTCCAAATCACAATTTCTCCAATAACCGGAAATAAAGCACGTCTATCATTGGAAATCTGATATCAAAAATGCGGCTTTTTCGATATTTAACACTCTGTATCTCGAAAACTAGTCATAGAATCTATTTGAGCCCATGGACTCTATTTGTCAGAACATTAACCCCTACAACATACCAAGATTTCAAACAATTTGACCGAGGTCCATTTTTCCATAAGAAAGGTGCCTGGTCCTTTCATTAAGTTCATATGTGGACCTTCGATGTCCAGGGTCTACTCTTCTTCGATTTTGGGTATTATCAAATCATGCTTGACAACATCTCATAACAGCACTTGGATTTCTGTTCGCGCGATTAGCGATTTCTTAAAATGAAAACCAGCCTACCGTAAACTAATAATTACACCTCTTTCAAATTCACTTAGCTGGCCATAAATTCGGCATACACGCATTCTAGCCATTTTATCATTACTAAAAATAGATTTTGGATCACATCCAACAGTTTGTTTTTGGAAAATTTAAAAAATGCAAAAAAGCCTACAATGTTAATTGAAAAACAAAGTTTATATGAAAAAACATTCACCAAATTTTACCAAATTGTAATGATTTAGTCCTTACATTTTCTTCTGAGTGTTATCATTTCTTTGTCAGTGGGTATATTTGAGTTGTAATCCTAAATATTTTCAAATTTATTCCTCTTTCCGTAAACGCCACATAGTAAGTTGTGGCTACAGCATATCAAATGACTGACTTTTCGAACACAATAGCGTATCCCAGATGAAAAGTTTAAAACCCTGAAAACGACATTAAAACTAATTATGCCCCAAATGCCAACACGACCGTATTTATTCAAACCTGTTCGTTATTTTTCTTTATAAAATTTAATTTATTTATTTATTTATTTAACCAGTAAAATATTACATATGTATTACGTTACAATAGCAAACATAGTACAACAATAATTCCTACAGAGGTATAGTAATACCTGTGCGTAGGACACTGGAAGCTTATAATCTAACAGAAGATACTTACGGACTAATTGACACCATTTACCTACTATAATTAATTAATTTGTATATAATATATATACATATATATATACACATACATACTCATATATACATACATATATACACGCACGCATATATACTTAAGTTTACCCATCAAAATAATATGTTACAGCAATTTATATTTAGATAGTTTAGAATTATTTATTGTTAAATATTTTCAGATATCCAAACCTTGATTTTCTTTTTAATATATTTATTATTAACTATTGTTTTTAAGCCGTTTGGTAGTCGGTTAAATACTTTGATAGCCACTATGTAATTATTTTTATCGCTACTGCTTTTACAGATTTGTGGTAAAAGAATGCTTTTATTCCTAGTTCTACTAGTAGACATTTCATATTGATTTTTAAGGTCCTTGTAATGGTAGACAATTGCTTCTAATCGGAATAATTGGGTTAAATTTAGTGTGTTATGGTTTATTGCTAGAGTATTTTTGTTTATAATTTTTAATAATCTATTTTGTAGCTTTTGTAATAAATTTAAATTGTTAGAAAAAGCTCCTCCCCAAGCAATTATTCCATAGCTTATAATACTCTGAAAAAGGGCATAGTAAATTACCATTAGAGTTTTAGTTCCCATAAATTTAGTTAACTTGTAAAAGATAAACGAAAGATACTTTGTTTTATTTATTATATATTCAATGTGATTATTCCATTTTAAATTATAGTCAAATATGATCCCTAGGTATTTACAGCTTTCAACTCTAGTTAGTAACTTGTCTTTAATTTTAATTTCCAAAGTAGTCGGTACACTATTACAATTGTTTCCAAAAGTCATATATACAGTTTTGTCAATGTTTAGAGTAAGCTTATTTGCTTCTAGCCATAAGTTTATTTTAGTTAGGCTTTCATTCATTTTATTTTTAGCTTCATCCCATGTATTTCCTCTAGTAATCACAGCTGTGTCATCCGCATATGATACAATCTCATCATCAGCCATTTCTTTCAAGAGATCATTAACATACAGAATAAATAGTAGAGGACCTAATATTGTACCTTGCGGGACACCTGTTCTGATTTCTTTATAATCACTTACTACGTTATTCACCTTAACTCTTTGTTGTCTGTTGGATAGATAACTACTTACTAATTTGTGAGCATTTCCTCTTATTCCATAACAATAAAGTTTACTTAGTAAGATCTCATGATTGACTGTATCAAAAGCCTTAGTCAAATCCAAAAAAGTGGTAATAATTGGTTTACTCTTGTCTAGGGACTTATAGATTATATTAGTTATTAAAGCTAGTGCATCTTTAGTTCCTAATTCTTTTATAAAACCAAATTGTTTTTTAGATAATATGTTACATTTTTTTAAAAAATTAAAAAATCTGTTGTATAAAAGTTTCTCAAAAATTTTTGCTACATTTGATATTAATGATATTGGTCTGTAATTTTTTACTTGACTTTTATCGTTGGCTTTAAAGATTGGAACTACTTCAGCCTTTTTTTAAGTCATTTGGCCATACAGACAATTCAATACATAGATTAAAAATATATGTTAATGGGTCAGCTATATATTTGGATATAGCTTTTAAGGCTCTGGAGTGTATATCATCAACTCCACCAGCTTTATCTTTTAAATTATTTATTATGGTTACAATTTCCTCCTTAGAAGTAGGATCTATAAAAATACTATTTTGATTCATATCTGGCTTGTTAATTATATTGTTAGGTGAGTTGTGTATCTTTCGACTTAAATTTATTCCAATTTCACAGAAATATTGATTCATATATTCAACGATACTATTTGAGTTATCTATTCTAATATTTTCATCATTAATTAAATAGTCTATTTTACAATATTTTTTAGATTTTCTACCCAATTTTTCATTTATGATATTCCATAACTTTTTGTTGTTATTCGAGTTTTTCTCGATTGACTCTTTATCATATTTAACCTTGGCTTCAGCTATAACCTTATTCAATATTTTTTCATAGTTTTTATATTCTGCCTTTAGTTCTTCATTCTCTGGATCTAATTTCCAAATTTTATATAGTTGATCTTTAGTGGAACACGAGTTCATGATAGAATTTGTAATCCATGGTTTTCTAGGAATTCTTTTTGAACGGTTTTACTTTGTTAGGCTTGTATTTAGACTTATTGATGCAGCTCTTTATTTCCTTTATTAGTAACTCAGTTGCTAGATTTGGATCGCATAGTAGGAATTTATTCCATTTTACTTTACTTGCAATATTTTTTAATTTTTTATAGTTAATATTATAAAATGAATTATCTATTTCTTTATTTATTTGTTCTTTAATGGCAATAAAAAGGGGGTAGTGGTCAGGGAACACAGTACTCAATCTAGTGGATTCAAGGTTAAGACTATTTGTTTTGATAAAAATATTATCAATACAAGATCCTCCTTTTTCGTTTTCAGATGGTCGGGTTACATCCTGAAAGCATGGGGAGTACCCTTTTTCCAACAAATTATTCAAATGTTCTTGGCTTACAGTATTTAACTCTAATAAATCAATATTGAAGTCTCCTATGATAAGATGATTTTTCGTATTTTGACAGTCATTTAAAAATAATTTTAAATCTTGTATAAATTCAGATTTTGGTAGGTCATGTGACCTGTACATAGCTGATATCTCAAAACTGATTTTGTCCCCTATTTTAAGTTTGGAATGTAGAATACTCAATCTTCCACTTTTCCTAGTATATGTAGTCTCATTTAAATTTTCATTGATATATACTACAACACCATCAGCTTGATTTATTTGACTATTATTATAGAAGATTTTGAAACCTGGCAAGTGGTAATATTGATAGTATTCCAGATTCCATGTTTCAGTACATACTATTATCATGGGTTTGTTTTTTAATCTTTCAATAAGATTGAAGTTTATCAAAATTTGAATTTAACCTTCTAATATTAACATATAGTATTAACTTATCATTTATATTTAAACCTTTATTCAAAGACGATAAGTCATTATATACAATTTCTTTTTGAAATAATACTAAATCTTCCTGTAGGATATCCATTTAATTATTTTGATTTAATTGAGCCTTACTGGTACTTACACGACTAGATGAGTTATTTAGAGACTTAAACAATTCATTTGAGCTGCTTCTTCTTCTTGATCTTGTTTGGGTTTTATTTACTGGACCAAGGTATCTCGGTATGTTTGGCTTCGTGGGATAGTCCGTCAAATCAATACTTTTGTTAATTTTGTTTTTTAAATATTGACATGTACTGCTATCAGTAGTCACATGAGCAGTATCATACCTTTTATTATACTCTTTATTGTGATAAGTACAATTTATACACTGCTTTTCACTAATTTCACAGTCTTTAGTTTTATGTTTTCCAGCACAATTTAGGCAACTTGTTGAGTTTTTGCATTTCACACCACTGTGACCAATTCTTCCACAATTATAACATGGTCTTATGTTGATGATATCGTAAACTTTGCAGCTTTGATACCCAACAAAAATTTTTGAACCATTTTCTTTAATACTTTTATATATTTCAGATGGAACTTCTACAATAGCACATTGCCACCCATTTTTATTTGTATACATATGCAAAACTTTACATTTCTCTTGGTAATTAATAAAATTTCTTGAGTTTATGTCACACTCTAGTTTTTCTTGATCAAAATCTGCACTTTTATCTATACCCGTTATTTTCATTTTAGGTTTTAGTAATTTTTCTTTCTCAATTTTATATGTTTTTGATAATGTGTTCTGTAGTATTTATAAAATTTAATAGCCAGCCGAATCCATTTCGCAGACGGCTTTCGCGTCAAATTCCATTAAAACCAGCTGGACCGAGTTAGCCAATAAACATTTTCCCCTGAAATAAAATACTCCCCCATTCTGCCTTAATTAAGACAAATTACCAATTCGGATGTTTCAGTGGCTTTATTACCCGAAAACAAAACATAATTTATAGTCAGAGCTATGGCCAATTTTCTGTAAAATGATCCGCAGGGCGAGAAAATTAAATGTGGGAGCTTAGGACAGTGTTTTCGATAACCCTTTTCGATTCGATATCTGGTTAAATGTCTGCAAATTGAAAGGTATCTGGTTACATAATACTGTCGAGAACTATTCTAATAACATATTTATGGCTTTCATTTCAAAACTAGACACAAAAAAGATCTTTTAAAATATATTTGAAAGGAAAACACAAAAAAACCATTAATTTATATTTATGGTGGGTGGGAGGGCACATTTTAGACGTATCGGTAATTTGATTTAAAAGATTACCATTTATGAAATAAAACTGCAAAATAATTCGTTTTATTTTATAGCTATAACGTATTCAAGTTTCATTGGCACATGTCAAATATAAATAATTACAAAAATATTTGCATATTACATTTAATGAGTGTTATTACCTTTAGACGCAATACTTAAATTGTTATTATGTTAAATGTATCAATTAGCTTAACAATCTCTTAATAGTTGGTGTACTTACGTAAAACTTTTCACGTGGATTCTTCTGTAAATGCGCAAACTTCTTATAAACACATTCAATTTGGTCACTTTAATAGTTGCTGTCAGCATCGTCATTATTTTAGTCATATGTACTTTTCGCTACTCGATTGTACACAATTTAGATTAAAGCTTAAACTACTTGTTCATAGTGGGCGCCATCACACTTGGTTTTTGTCCATAATTTATCTTTAAATTGTTGTAAAAGACATAAATAAAGATTCTTTATATATTCTGCAATGAAGGTCGTCAATAACTACTAAACCCAACAAAAATAAACAAGATCGATTAAGGAACAGATGAAAATGGTACCGAACCGTTTTGTCTTTGCCTATTTATATATAGATATAAATTATAAGTTCGAAAATGTAATAATGATCTAGTGAGAGAGGTTTACGATGTAATGCTTCAACAAAGAATATATCTTGTAGAGTATTATGATATTGAAGCTATTTCGTACACGCAATCCAACTATTCACTTAAGAATATCTAGATATGCAAGTTAGGAGGAATGGTTTTAAAAAATTAATGAAGAAATTCGATGAGACAGGATCTGTTGCAAGTAATGATATAAATTTTATTAAAATTCCATTTTCATTATCGTATAAATTATAATGTAATGCAATGATATTAATTTTTAATGTGATTTAGTTTTTAAATGTTTTTTATGGTTAAAGATGCTGTAAAATTTTAACTCTATATTTAGTGGCAGATGATAGATAATTTTTAATTACACTTATCTTTAATCTTCTTGTGTTTAATTGGCTTTGCTCTTTTTCCAACTTTCATGTTGGCTAGCTTATTGGAATTCATTGTCGTTTTATTATTTTGAAATTATGAAATGTATTTCATTTTTATGAAAACTTGGAGTTAAATTATTTGCTTCATTGATCACATCCATGACATCAAATTTTTGGTAATAGATAATAAATAGCATTATTTGCTGACTGATTATTAATGATTAATTAATTAATACCAGCAACTCCACCGAAGCTTAGTATACAGGGTGAGTTTTTTTGATGATCAGTATGGGGATCTCGGAAACTAGCGGAGATAGAGCAATCGTTAAATTGGGAAAGATTTGCAGTTTTACTGGCCCAATTTAATGACACTTTTGGATTATGTAAAAAGTCATGGCTTACTAGATATTTTGAAAAAACGAAATTTTGTCGATTTAGTCAAATCCCTCTAGCTCCTTTGTTTTAGATTTTATAAAAAAAAGTGTTAGTATCAAAATTGAAGGGAATTGTTTCCCGAATATGATTGTCATGTCCTCGTTTGCGTGACAGCTCTCGTTTTCGAGATATGACACAAACTTATCTTTGTTTGAATGGAAACCATAATTGGCTATGACCTCAAAAAATCGGACATTTTTAGAGCTTTTCAACGATATAATATTCGATATAGTTATTCATAAAAATAACGGAGTTATAGAAGCTTTTCTCTCTTATTTTCACTTTTAACGTAGTTAGCAATGAAATAGATTGATTTATTAATAACTATTCCAAAAAATATTAAACGATTTTTTTATTAGGTATATCAGATATAACAAAAAAACTAAATAAGTAGGTACTTGCTAAAAACTTAAGAAATTAAAGTACATAATAATGGTTACAATTTATGTTCGAAAAGTCCACCATTGTTATTTAGACAAAAATTGCTGACATTACCGCTTTCCTCATAGACCGCCTATCAATTTCTTCAATTGCTTGTAATACCGCCTCCCCTAGGTCACCAACTGTCTCATACTTTCTTTTGTATACTTTGTTTTTTAGCGCACCTCATAAATAAAAGTCTATAACTGCCAAATCGGGGGACCGGGGTGGCCATTCGCGTGGGCCATTTCTTCCTATCCAAGAGTTTTGGATAGATATTAAGTCTTGTCTTACTAATAACGAGTTATGAGCAGGTGCTCCATCATGTTTGAGCCACTCAATTTCTAAACAAGTTCTCAAATTCAAATTATGCAACATGTCTTGAAAAGTGTATTGCAAGAAATGCAAGAAGCGCTCCCCAATAAGTGATTCGTCATAGATAAAAGGCCCCAGAATAGTAGACCCTGTGATACCACACCAAACATTAAAACCAAATTTTATCGGGGGTCGTCTTTTTTCTACATGGAAAGGGTTTTCTTTAGCCCAGATATGCTCATTGTGTCTATTGAACATACCGCAGTTAGTAAATCTAGTTTCATCTGACCATAACACCTTTATTGTAAACTGTGGATTGTCAAAGCACATGTCTCTAAACCATGTACAAAACAAAATACGTCGATGTTCGTCACCAGCATGCAAAGTTTAAGAAACTGAAAGTTTGTACGGGTGGAACTTGTGCGCTACAGTTCGTTGAGATGTGATAGCTTCTGCCGCAATCTCACGAGTTGATGTAGATGGATTTTGATTTACCATTTCCAAAACATTTATTTGTGCTGCTTCGTTAATTTGATTACGTTCCTTTGGTGGTTTAGTAAAAGATTAAAATATCTATGAAAGTATTCCTCAGCTGCACGAACTGAATTTTTATGGCATATGATATAACATCCCACCATATTCAGTTTTTCTTCGTTAGAATATTCCATTTTATCACGAAAACTTGTCAATATCGACTGTCAGTTCAGCAGTACTAATGGAATTACTCTCAAATGAGGAAACGTCAAAGTGAAAACAATCTTTTTCATGGCTACCTACATTAAAAGTGAAAATAAGAGAGAAAAGCATCCATAACTCCGTTATTTTTATGAATAACTATATCGAGTATTATATCATTGAAAAGCTCTAATTCGGTCCGATTTTTTGAGGTCATAGCCAACTATGGTTTCCATTCAAAAAAAGATAAGTTTGTGTGATATCTCGTAAACGAGGACATGACAATCATATTCGGGATACAATTCCCTTCAATTTTGATATCTACACTTTTTTTATAAAATCAAAAGCAAATTAGCTAGAGGGTGTTGACTAAATCGACAGAATTTCGTTTTTTCAAAATGTCTAGTAAGCCATGACTTTTTACAAAAATCCGAAAGTGTCATTAAATTGGGCCAGTAAAACTGCAAATCTTTCCCAATTTAACCATTGCTCTATCGCTGCTAGTTTTCGAGATCCCCATACTGATCATCAAAAAAACTCACCCTGTATAAGAAAGTCGTTAAAAATTTTTTTCCTAATTTTGTATAAAACGTTACAAGTTATGTTATCTCCCAGAACTAATCCAATTTCTTCTTAATTTATTATACACCATATTCCGAACAGAATGTTTTTTCAAATTTTTAATATGCGCGTCTCCGCCGAAGTTTCTGTACAAGAAAATTAGTAAACGAGTTTTTCCTATTTTCTAAGAAATGGTACAAGCTGTTATTAAAAAAATTATGGGACCACTATGGGATAACTCGGAACTAATCCAATTTCTTTTCAATTTATCCCATATCCCGAATAGAAAAATTTCCATATTTTAACACCAGCGACTCCACCAAAGCATACTGTAAAAAAATCTGTTTTCCCCATTTTCTAAGAAACGGTACAAGTTATGTTAATGAATATGGGCCTACTTCGCGATTCCGCCAAACAGGATCCAGTATAAACGTTTGTGAGTATTTTTTTTTCAATTCAAATAGAAATTTGTTGTGTTAGAACAAACTCTGTTCTGGAAACTTTTTTATAGTAAGCTTGTTTACATATCTGGTGTCCACCCCGTTAAAAATGTTTTTTATTACCATTCACACAATATTAAGATTCTTTTCCATTTTTCACCTAATTCAATTCCCTTCCTGACACAATCACTTTGGAAAATCATTTTTAACGTCCTTACTTGAACAATTACTTACACCTGAACACATTACTGGGGTAATAAATCAAGCTGGAAACTTACATAAATACAGATGCGTGATTTAATGTGCCCGCCACTGACAAATTGTTTTCTAGAAATATAAATAACTATTTAATGATACCGCATCCTAAGCCGTTTTAAACCAGATGATGGATTGTCCACCATTGCGGCATTTGCAGTAACTGCTGTTCTTCTGTCCTCTAAATGACATTTAACAACTCCGTAAAGAATTATTAAGTTTTTATATTAACAGTTTATGAGTATGGATGTTTTTACGGCCGAAGAGTACGTCGATAAGGATTTAGAAAAGAATTGTTTTTGCTAAAGCGCAGACTTGTTTTTGTATTTCATAAAAATGTTTTTGAATATGTTAACAAACTCTAGTTAGATTTTTTCTTTGCTCCGCATATTTCGCTGTTTGCAAGCCAGGTGCAACGTTTTGCTCAAGTTTAATAAGCCATATACCGAGGATGGTCCATTTAAGGTCCTGCTCAAGTTTAAATTTGTTCCTGGCGCATACACCAAATTTCATCTACCTGTATTGAACAGTCCCACAAAAAAAATAAATTGTCTGGTCTAAGGACTTCACTTTGGTAACTATCGGTTTTTGAGGTCGCTGACTCTAAAGCCAGGGTCCGTTTGTCATATTCAGGTCAGGGTTACGGTGATTTGAAGGTTAAATCGAGGAAACCCTTCCAAAAACTGGAAAAGTTCATTATGAGGTTTTTGGGGTCACTAATTGTGAATCCAGGGTCTGTTTGACCTTAGAAGGTCAGGACCAAGGTCATTTGAAGGTCAAATCTAGAAAACCCTTTAAAAAAATCTGAAAAATTAACTATCAAGTTTTTGGGGTGGCTTTTCCCGAAGGCGGGGGCCGTTTGACCTTTTAAGGTCAGGATCAAGGCCATTTTAAGGTCAAATCGAGAGAACCCTTCAAAAAACTGGAAAATTTTTATTAAGAGGTTTTTGAGGTGATTGCGAGTCCAGGGTCTGTTTGACCTTAGAAGGTCAGGATCAAGGTCATTTGAATGCCAAATAGAGAAAAAAATTAAAAGAAAATACTTTATGAGGTTTTTGGGGTAGCTGATTGCGAATTCGGGGTCTGTTTGTGCCACCCGGTAAAACTATAATTCTACTACAACCATTCTATATATGCGACGGCCTATGAGCCACTATATTTACCTTTTTTTGTTTCTAATTTTTTTAACTTCTCTATAACTATATTGCAATCATCATATATATGCATCTCATGATGGGCTACCCAATATACCATTTCCTTTTCTAACTTTTTTTGTAACTACCCAGTAAAGCTATAATTCCTTTCATACTATATTGCATCTATCCCATATATGTAACTGCTTGTGGGATACGAAATGTTGCACTTTTATTCTAATATTTGTAACTACATTGTATAACTTTAACGCTACTCCAGCACATAATTACACCACCCTGTATATGCGTCCCTGTATATATTTTTGCACACTCTGTTTAATTGTAATTCTTCTGCCCCCTTTATTCCATGACCCCTGTAAATTCAATCACTAATGGGCTATAATAACTCTTTTAGTTTCTAAATTTTTTTAACTACCTTCTGCAACTATAATTTTAGTACGCCCTATATTTCAATCACTAAATATATGCAACTCGTGGTGGCAGCCCTTTAAATCATTCCTTTTTCTAATATTTTTTCTAATCACCCTGTATAACTATAATTCCTCTCACCCTGTATTCCATCTATCGTATATATGCAACTACTTTTGGGGTACAAAATGTTGCATTTTTTAAACGACACTGTATTACTATAATTCTTCTTCAGCATATTTCTAACATACTTATATAAGTATCCCTATACAATATTTTTTACACCACACTGTTTTAACTATGAGTCTATTGCGCCCTCTATTCCAAGTACACTGTAAATGCAACCGCTAATAGGCTACCCTATATAATTCTTTTTCTAACCACCCTGTGTAACTATAATTGTACTCCACTTAATATTCTAAAGAGTCTGAACGAACAACTGGGCCACCCAACAAAACAGTTAGTTTCTAACATATCTGGAATCACCCTGTACAATTGTAGTCTACAGCGCCTTATATCTCAGTCTATTTATACAAGCATATGTAACGATTCTCAAGACAACTTTATAGTGTGTCTCGAATTAATATGAAAACACATAACTTCTTCTTATCCAAAAATGGCCTAACCAGCACTTTTTACTTTAAAATCTTGAATGGTTCAGCTATAAAAATGTAATCCTAGAAAAACAGTAACGAAATTTTTATAAGATCCTACACATCAATTTGCATTGAAAGAATTTTTCATAGCAGTTTTATTCTCAAGTAGATCACCAATTTACCCTGTATTGAACAAAGCTGTCACAATTGTAACAGTCTCGTTCTGTCTCGGTAACACGATTTTTCCCGAGCAATCGATTTGTAGATGCCGAAACCTCAAAATGGAATTTCAACAAAATGATAAAATAAATATGTATTATATTATTAGATAAATAATTAACAATTTATTTGCAGCATATATATCACATTTCGTTAAAAGAACATTAAACAATTTTTAACTGACTGCTATTTTAGATGACATCTTAAAATTTACTTAAAAGACTGCCATTGAACGCAATAATGGATACACCAAAATATTAATAAATTGTTATTAGATTTGTTAAATTCATCACTGAAGAAATGTATATACTCAACTTGGTGAGGATCGGAAATAAAATGTATCAATTAGCTTTAGAATCTCTAAACAGTTATTGTACTTACGTAAAACTTTTCATGTGGGTTCTTCTGCAAATGCGCAAACTTCTTAAAAACACATTCAATTCGATCACAACACAATAGTTTCTGAAGTCAACGTTTTTGTAAAAAAGTAACGTCATAAATGAATAGAAAAGAAGGTTTTTAGAGCATACATCATAGTAAGTAAAAGTCGATTATTTAAGTAATATTTATACTTCGCTACTCGATTGAGGTTTTGTCGACTGCTGTCAAATTTCGAACATTAGATTTAAAGGTTTAAGGTAGTTGTTCATAGTGGGCGCCATCTCACTTAATTTTTATCAATAATTTATAATTAATTTACATATTAAAAGAAATAAATAAAGACTCTTTATATATTCTGCACATCTGCACCATATTACCTTTCGAATGGTATACGTTTCATTAACCACCTTTCAAAATAAAGTCCGGAAAATGAGTAGTGGGTTTCCTTCTTTGCGTATTAATAATAATCTGATTCATCTATACTCATATGCGTAAGTATGGGCCTCGGTTAAGAAGCTTCCGCTTTAGAAACATTTCCGGCTGGTAATGGTAATGTCCTGTTTAGCCTGAAACTCGTAACACGGTCATTGAAGACCCACTTGACAAAATGATTATGATAAAATCCAATATACAGGGTGTTCCTAAATTGGAGGTACAAACGAAAAGGGGAGATTCCTTGAATAGTTTTAGGAAGAAAAAGTCCCATAAACATGTGTCCGCAAACGTTTCGTTTTCAAGATACAGAGTGTTAAAGTTTCAATTTTTTTCAAGTTTTTTTTCTCATAGTATCTGCACTTCACAAGATATTCAAATGAAATTTGGCATAGATATTATAATTAAGAGTTTACATCTTGTGACATGCTAATTTCGATTGCAAATCTACAGGGTGATATTTTTTCGGGAACACTGTCCACTGTTGTCCTTCAGAACTATTTTTTTGGTGAGCCACTGGTACTTTCAAAAATTGTAAAGAAAAGCTTTGTTGTTATACCAAACTTTATGTTCTCTTGTAGTTTTGTCGTATCTACTACCGATTTCGGGAAAAAAAATTTGAATTATTAAACTAGCAATGATTCTTAAAGATTCGATTAACTGGTATAATCATCAAAAAAATGTATTACTGCAAGAAACGTACAACTCAAAAATTAATCATAATAAAAAAACTAAATAACAACAAAGGAACTAAACTACAGCAATTGTTGAAAATGTCCTCCCCCAAGCCTTATACAAGCTTCTGTTCTTCTTCTCATAGACGATCGAACTCTTTCAAATACTCCTGGAGTATTCCTAATTGTATCAAACGCGCCTATTATACGATTTCTCAGTTCATCTACGGTATTCACTGGCGTTATGTACACTAGAGATTTCAGATAGCCCCATAGAAAGAAATCTAAACTGTTTAAATCTGGGGATCTGGCGGGCCATGGCTGATGTCCACCTCGTCCAATCCACCTGTTTACATAATTTTCGTTCAAATACTCTCTAGCCAAAAGTGAAAAATGAGCAGGAGCACCGTCGTGCAGGAACCACATTTCACATCGCATCATATCATCCAATAACAAGGGCAAATCGTTCTCAAAAAAATGTCTGTATGATTGACCAGTAAGTCGCCCTGGCAAGAAGAAAGGACCAATCAAATAATCGCCAATATTACCACCCCACACATTTAATGAAAATTCCTCTTGAAAATAAGCTTCTGCAATTTCATGTGGATTCTCATCAGCCCATATGTGTTCATTATGAAAATTTATTATTGAAGTCCTTGAGAAACAGGCTTCATCAGTGAATAGGATTTGGCAATCAAAATGAGGATTGTTCAATAGTCTGTTGAGGTACCACTGACAAAAAATAATTCTTGGATGACAATCTCGAGGCAAGAGCGCCTGCACCCTCCGAATGTGATAAGGATAGAGCAAAGAATCCCGCAAGATCCGCCAAACAACTTGATGACTTGTATTTAAGGTAACACTAATTTTTCTTGTACTGGTTCCTGGATGTTCTTCTATTTCGTTCAGCATTCAGCACTGCCTCTTCGAGTCGTGGTGTTCTCACACTTCATGGTCAACCTGCATTAATATTTTTCGCAGAAAAAGATCCAGTTTCTGAAAGACGCCTGTGAATATTAGAGAACCTCCGATGACCAGGCATCACTCTATTGGGATATCGTTCCATGTAAAGACGCTTAGCTTCTCTAGAATTACCATTTGCAAGACTATACGTGAAATGCATGTCAGCCATTTCGGAATTCGTAAAATTCGGCATGTTTTAATATTAAAATGCAATCATCTTTAATTTTCAAGAGAATCATTCAAATTTTTTTTCTCGAAACCGGTAATAGATACGACAAAACTACAAGAGAACATAAAGTTTGCTATGACAACAAAGCTTTTCTTTACAATTTTTAAAAGTACCAGTGGCTCACCAAAAAAAAGTTCTGAAGGACAACAATGGACAGTGTTCCCGAAAAAATATCACCCTGTAGATTTGCAATCGAAATTGGCATGTCACAAGGTGTAAACTCTTAATTGTAATATCTGTGCCAAATTTCATTTAAATAGCTTGTGAAGTGCAGATACTATGAGAAAAAAACTTGAAAAAAAATTCAAACTTTAACACCCTGTATCTTGAAAACGAAACGTTTGCCGACCCATGTTTACGGGACTTTTTCTTCCTAAAACTATTCAAGAAATCTCCCCTTTTCGTTTGTACCTCCAATTTAGGAACACCCTGTATAACAAGACTGTAAGCAGCAAACATCTTTACTTATTGATTTAAAATCCTGAACAACATTACCAAACGACTGGAAATTAATACGTGCATTCACAAAAGATATCATTTACATTTCCAAATCCCTTTACAACTCAGAAACGCCGACGAAGGCAAACATCCAGCTGGCGTCGAATGTACTCTCTTGACAAAGCACATTGTCACATGTACTCTTTGACGTTCCAAGCATCTTCCAGTTGTTCCGTGCATCCGTTCCAAGCGACTTCTGAACTATCGAGATTATTGTCGAGTCACAAAAGCCTTCTTCTTCGTCGGAATGGAGCTGTATGCAAATTTTGAATGCGGATTTGCTCGAACAGAATGTGCCAGAAATCACCATTGTAAAGGAACAAGTTGCTCCTTTAGCGTACAGAATTCGAGATACTGTTTATTGAGACGGTGTCATGTGAAATTGCAGCTTTCATGGAAATATCTCAAACGACGTTTCTGTTGTACTCTAGACACCATATAATTTTATTGGCAGTGTCACTGACATACATCGAGAGGCACATAAAGTCGCTTGTTTATAAAAGGGAGGTGGTATAATAATGCAGTATTCTATTTGGGGTATGAAATCTGATGACTGTTGCACAATTTAGTCAGAATACAGTATGGGGTCTATAAATGATAAAAATAAGTTAATGTTACTTACGACATTGTAGATATAGCATTAGAGATCTCACATTTTGGAAAAAGGTGGATTTTGCAGCTATTTATTGATAGTTTATTTTAACCAATGGGGAATTAATAATTCTGAGAGCAGCAGATATTTGTAGGTATTTTGTTGCTAATTTGTTACACTCAAAGCAATTTTGTTGACCTAAACAATGGCAAATGTGACATATATAAACTACAAAAGCCCTAGCAGTATTTTTTAACCTGTAGAGATATCAAAATTCTGAAAGCAGCAGATTTTGTAGACATTTTGCTACGAATCTGCAATTTTGTAGCATAGTGTCCTCTGTAATACGTTTAAGCTACAAAAGCCAAAGCTGTAACTCTACAACCAGTGGAGTTTTTATTGTTAATATTTTAAGCAGAAAGCAATTTTGTAGCATTTACCGATTTACAGAAACAATGCGCTCTGTAACACCTTTTAAGTACAAAAGCCAAAGCTGTAACTCTTCAACCAATGGAGATATCAAAATTCTGACAGCAGAAAATTTTGTAGTCGTTTAATTGTTACTATTTTAAGCAGAAAGCAATTTTGTAGCATTTACCGAATTACAGAAATAATGCCATCTGTAATACCTTTAAGGTACAAAAGTCAAAGCTGTAACGCTACAAGCAATGGAGATATCAAAATTCTAATAGCAGCAAATTTTGTAGCGGTTTTTATTGCAAATATTTTAAGCAAACAGCCATTTTGTAGCATTTACCGATAACCGAAAATATGCCCTCTGTAACACCTTTAAGCTACAATAGGCAAAACTGTAACTCTTTAACCACTGGAGATATCAAAATTCTGATAGCAACAAATTTTGTAGAGGTTTTTATTGCTAATATTTTAAGCAGAGAGCAATTTTGTAGCATTTACCGATTTACAGAAACAATGCCATATGTAATACCCTTGAGCTACATAAGCCAAAGCTGTAACTCTGCAACCAATAGAGATATCAAAATTCTGATAGCAGAATTTTTTAGCTTTTTTATTACTAATATTTTAAGCACAAAGCAATTTTGTAGCACTTACCGATTTACAGAAACAATGCGCTCTGTAACACCTTTTAGCTACAAAAGCCAAAACTTTAACTCTTCCACCAATGTAGATATCAAAATTCTGATAGCAGAAAATTTTGTAGTAGTTTTATTGCTACTATTTTAGGCAGAAAGCAATTTTGTAGCATTTACCGATTTACAGAAACAATGCCATCTGTAACACCATTAAGCTTCAAAAGCCAAAGCTGTGTCTGTACAACCAATGGAGATATCAAAATTCTGATAGCAGCAAATTTTGTAGAAGGTCTTATTATTAAATTTTAAGCAGAAAGCAATTTTGTAACATTTACCGATTTGCAGAAACACTGAGATCTGCAATACTTTTAAGCTATAAAAGCCAAAGCTATAACTCCACCACCAATGAAGATATCAAAATTCTAATAGCAGAAAATTTTGTAGCGGTTTTTTATTGCTAATATTTTAAGCAGAAAGCAATTTTGTAGAATTTTTTCGATTTACAGAAACAATACCCTCTGTAACACCTTTAAACTACAAAAGCCAAAGCTGTAACTCTTCAACCAATGGAGATATCAAAATTCTGATAGCAGCATATTTTGTAGCCGTTTTGTTGCTCATATTTTAAGCAGAACGCAATTTTGTAGCATTTACCGATTTTCAGAAACAGTACCCTCTGTAACAACTTTAAGCTACAAAAGTCAAAGCTGTAACTCTTCAACCAATGGAAATCACAAAATTCTGATAGCAGCAAATTTTGTAGCGGTTTTTATTGCTAATATTTTAAGCAGAAAGCAATTTTGTAGCATTTACCGATTTACAGAAACAATGCCATCTGTAACACTTTTAAGCTACAAAAGTCAAAGCTACAACTCTTCAATCAATGGAGATATCAAAATTCTGACAGCAGCAATTTTTTTAGCTTTTTTATTGCTAATATTTTAAGCACAAAACAATTTTGTAGCATTTACCGATTTAAAGAAACAATGCCCTCTGTAACACCTTTAGGTTACAAAATCCAACGCTGTAACTCTTCGACCAATGTAGATATCAAAATTTCGATAGCAGCAAATTTTGTAGCGGTTTTTATTGCCAATATTTTAAGCAAAAGCAATTTTGTAGCATTTACCGATTTACAGAAACAATGCAATCTGTAACACCTTTAAGCTGGAAAAGCCAAAGCTGTAACTATTCAACCAATGGAGATATCAAAATTCTGATAGCAGAAAATTTTGTAGTAGTCGTTTTGATATGATACCCCTATTTAACAACGAAATAAAATACTAAACAATTGACAACAACTCCAGATTTTTATTTTTTCTGAGTTCTTTGGGAATAACTACCACATATACTTGGAAGTCTGTACATTTCAAAAGTCCAAACGTTTCAAGGTCTAAACCAGACCTCATGTTCAGTGGTATGAATACAAATTGAGCAAAAATTAAAAAAATTAAGAGGATTCGCAATGACAAATATCGAAATCACAATTTGACATTTGATTTCGATATTTGTCATTGCGAATCCTCTTCATTTTTTAATTTTTATTTATTTTTTTAATTTTTGTTCAATTTGTATTCATACCATTGAAACGTGGTCTGATTTAGACCTTGAAACGTTTGGACTTTTGAAATATACAAACTTTCAAGTTTATGTGGTTATTCCCAAAGAACTCAGAAAAAATAAAAAACAGAGATGCCATAATTATCATTCGAAAAACAACGAATCCAGAGTCGGAGTTGAAAGGTCTACAAATACAGATAAGTATAACAAAATATACAATACATTACTTATATACAAGAATACTGGTTGATCATTTTGTAGACATCTCTTTCTCGCAGAATAACTGTGAAGAATATCTGACTATTCCTCAGAGTAAAAGATAAACACAATGTATAACTACATATCAATTTATCAGAAAACTTAAGTATGGAATGAAAATTTATTAAATTCAAAAACCAATAACATTCAAAGGATTACCCCACAGGCACTTTGATAATTGATATCTAGCTAAACATTGTGTATATATTTTACTCTAAGGATGGAGTATTTATAACTTCGAAACTAGTCAGTTGGTCAACAACACAAAATGTTTTGTGAATTAAATTATATTTTTTAAAAGATTGTGAGTTTGGGACCTACTGCTTCCACACAATTTATAAATGGACTCACACCTACAATACTTCATAGTATAACTTCATTATGTTTGGCGCCCTATAAATAATTTAAACCCACCACCTAAAATGTTCACGATGAAAAGCTGCCGCTTATAAATGGGAACGAATCTAGGTAAGTTATTGTATTTACGTGTAAGATGTATGTTTGCCATTATTACCAATATGTATGCCATTTGAAAGATAACTTAAAAGATGTACCAAATTATTTTACCTAAATTAACTAAAGAAAATTTGAAATATATAATTTTACAATTTTTTTTATTAGCCCAGCTTAATTTAAATGTACCTCTAATAACTTACTTAAACTACAAATCTTAAAAATTCTTATTTTATCAAAAATTAATCCTTTCCAAAAATAACGAGCCTCTTAGACATACAAATTACACTTCAGACTGTCTTTATAATCTGGAATTATTCGAGAGTCATCGTTCGAAATTACTTCGTCAATTTTTCCTGTTCCTTTGAAAGTTAAGACTGAAATTTTCATATAAATTAAACGTACACAAACGCCAAGAGTGCCAACATCTCCACGACGGAAAGGTCGCTTTGATATCTGAATGCAGAAAATTTGGAACAGTAAAGGATTTTTCTCTAAGGGATTTACGTACTCCTTTAGAGTCGTCTAGATGCTTTTCCTTTAAGTGTTTATCCTTTTACGTTAGAAATATTCCTTTGCCTTTGGCATTTTCTTCGTGTCTTTTAGGTCTCGAGGAATTTGCGACAAAACGGGACAAGGTACTTATGATCGTTTGTAGATTGTTACACGAAAATAACGGGTTGAAAGAATGGTCAATTTGTTAAAGATATTCATTGTTTCGTTTTTTCTATTTTACAATATACAGGGCTATCATTTGAAAACTAGCCACCCAACTTTTAAAATATCTTTAAAGAAAAAGACAAAAAAACTTTTAATTTATTTTACACATATCGGTTACACTGTAGTTTCAACCCCTAAGCAGGGGGTGCCAATCTTTTGATAAATCATTTTTTTAAATCAGATTGTCTTTTAGAGATTACTGACCTAGAAACCTTAAAAAATTAAAATTTTGAAAATAATTGCCAATTACATCAAAATTGGTTTAGGGTGGTTTTTTGGGGACTCTGATCACGATCCAAGGTCCAATTTGCAAAATTCAAAATGACGGATCCAAAATGGCGAATGAAAGTTTAAAAAAACAGCAGTTTTGCACCAAACTTCTTATAAGGGAGTTTTTGGGTTCGCTGATCATGAATTTGACAAAATTCAAGATGGAGGATCCAATATGGACGATAAAAATAACCCAAACTAATATTATTAAAAATGATTTGTCAAAAGATTGTAAAAAAGAGACCTTTAAAAAGAGGTACCGTACCACATGATACCCCTTTGTATTTAAACTTAGGGGTTGAAACTGCAGGGTGACCGATCGTGTAAAAATATTTTTAAAGTTATTTTGGGTGGCTAGTTTCTAAATGAAAGCCTTGTATATTAGGGTGGATCGAAAAAAGGCATTTTTCTCAGATCCTCTTCTAATAGCAGTCAAACTTTATCTGATCCCCTAACTAAAAAGTTTCCAATTAAATGAGAACTTCAGCTCGAACCTCGAGAAAAATTCTTTTTTGCATATTTTGTCGAATTTTCCACTTTTTAAACGTTTTTGCCAATATTTAGTGAAATATACCCATAAAAATATTTTGCCCCGAGGGATCTCACCAAATATAGTATTACGCAAATTATCTTTGCATATACTTAACCAAATAAGGGGTGTAAAATTTATTTCAGCTCATTCAAAAAGGTTTTTTCTAAGTTTTTCAACTATCTTTTGGGTATTTTCAAAATTCTCCTCCAAATATAAACTTGTATTAAATTAGATCTACCAACTCTTGAATGTTTTGCTTATGAAGTGTCCTTCGATCAAAACAAGGCTCACTCAGATAAATCCAGGACAATTCTGCGGGAGGTTTGGTGACACTCCTTTTTCAATAATTATTAATGACTTAAAATGACGTTAATAATAATAATTTTTTCAAATAAAAATATTATTAGTCTTTTTGTAGGTGTAATAAATAATATTTCCACTGTTATAACTTGTTAGCATTAAAATTAAAAACAATGCAGTTTTTGATAATTAGGAGAAATTGTGTTTGTTCTAGTTTTAAAGTAATAATTAGATTCATATGCATTACTTGTTTAAAATATTAGTAATTTTTAATAATAAAAAAATGAATGGAAAGTCGTTCCTTTTGGATACTGAACTATAATTTTAATGAATGAAAACAAATTAACTCAGTTTTATCACTTATAAGGCTATGACATTATCAAAGATTATTATCAATTTGTTCCTCTCTCAGCAGTTACTTCTTTTACCATAGCAGGTTTAATATCCTATCACGACAAATCCTTGATTTTAGTTAGAAATAAAATTTGACGCGGAAAAAGTACAGATTAATATATCTTTGCACAAGAATTTAATAAAAACCGTGTTTTTTTAAAAAAACACTATTTTTTTATACTAAACTAAGAAAACGTAAAAGAAGATCATACATCTGTTCTATCCCGAATCAGAATAAATATGTTTTGGACCATTTTATTCCTTCGCCAGGAAATGCAAAAGATATTTAAATTTTATTTAGAAAATAGAGGAGTTATTTATCTGGAATCAGTGCGATGTGATGGTACTGCAACTAACACATGATGGAAAATGGCATTACAAGAAGTTTGGAACGAAAAGTTGGACAAACGTTACAGTCGAGTATACAAGGTGTAAACGGTTTGAGTGCAAAGATTTTGAGGATCAATACTTAAGGTCAAAACAAATCAAAAAGCTTTATAACATTTTCAGAAATAAACTATAGTTTTGCCAAAAAAAAATGAAAAAATTAGAAGTTCTATAGCCTTTATTACAGTGAATAATAGATTATTTCCGGCTTCAAAATGATTGTAAAGCTAAATATGCAAATACTCAATAGCATATACACCTTTAATAACTGTATTAACAAAGAAAATTATTATTTAAACTCTAAATATTCTGTTATAATTTGCCCTACGTGTCTCCGATCAGATGTGGCAACATAGCATATACTCAGTACTATGAATGCTTTTTTGCTGCCCGGTTCTTTTAAGAAAGTGAAAGTGATTTTTGCGTGACATTCGACATAGCGTAAGTTATTTGATTTTCATTTTAAAATATAAATTGGAAAAATAAATAAAATCTGTTGTGAATTGTGAGTTCGAGTGTATTATTTTGTGACAAACAGTGACAATCATACAATTAGGTAAAGACCTGACATGCTATTAATTTGTGGGGAAACAAGAATTTTGAATTTTGAAATTTACTATAAATAATCCGTTTGCTCGCCACAGCTCTATCATAATGGCATCCTGCAGGTCAAAGGTTTTTATTTGTCTAAGATAAGTAATATTAATTTTTTAGTAACAATTATTTCTCGAAGAATTTAACACATAAAAGAACTACATATAAGAAATGTTTTGTTTAATATACTTTGTATCGCATTATTTTTGTATCATAATGTAAACAACTTTGTATCCTCCCTTCTTCAACTTGATGCATAAAATAAATCGCCAAATATAAATATTCATTTCAATACATAGATATTAAAAGGGTACATTTTTGAAAATAATATTTCATAAAATTTTATGTACCTAAATAAATCTACCGGCACTCGAAACTATGAAATTATTTAATACAAAAAAAACAACAGGTGTTCATGTTTTTGTGGTGACTCATTCCTTTATTATTCACGCTACAAGCAAATCTCATTTTTAGCGCGACGTTGCCACATTGACAATAATTTACTTAACATGTATTTCAAATTTTCTTGCTTATTAAGGCCTTTAGACCATAGTGTTATAAGAGTTTTTTGTTTTGTTTGGTGGGTACTATCTGCACCTAAAATATATGCAGTCAAACTATTTACACCCTGTATACTTGTTGCCTTTTAATGAGTTGCTGTTCAGTACCCTCTTCATGCATCTTGATTTAAAATATGCACGTCATAATTTCAACTACTGTTACCTGAGAAAAATTTAAGTCAGAATCAAAGGTATCTGCTAAATATTTCTCGAATCATAAAATCTGGTTCATACTCTTATGATTTAAGCCAAGATGCAACGGGCACTCTCAATCATGCTAGGTGCGTTACTTGGGACAATCCAATTCTACGACTCAACCTTCACAATAACTTAAAACTATAGTTACCTATTTAGATTTAAAGTTTTGGTGTTAAAGAAACATTCTTATCGTCATTTTGACGCATTAACGATTATTCAAAAAGATGTCTCCCAAAACTTCGTGTAGATTTTTTTCCGACTGTTGTACCCGAGGGGTCCAGGTTTTGTTTGAAAGATTCTTCGAAAACAAAGCATTCGCCATGTGGTAGGCATAATTCTAAACCAGTTTGTATTTGTGGCAAAATTTTCAAAATTCCGAACAGTTTGCTGAATTTTTTTAAAATATCCTGTTTGAATGAGCTGAAATAAAATTTACGCCCCTTATTTAGTTATGTATATGCAAAAATATATTGGTAATAGTGTTTTATTGAGACCCCTGGGGGAAAACATATTTGTGAGGTTATTTCAACAACTATTAGAGAAGAACGATTAGAAAGTCGGAAATTCGGAAAAACATGCCAAAAACCTGACTTTTCTTCCAGGTTCGTGCGGAAGATCTCATTTAATCATCAAAATTGCCCAAACCGTTTTTGAATAATCGCTCGTCATACATAAAAATCCTTTTTGGAAGTCGGTTAAAGACATAAACACTTTTTTCTTGAACATTCTCGTCCAAAAATATAAAAGTCGTATATTGCTGATTATAGAATGGTGTAATATCATAGGGTCTACTATTCTGGGGCCTTTTATCTATGACGAATCACTTACTGGGGCACGCTATTTGCATTTCTTGCAATACACTTTTCAATACATGTTGCATAATTTCAATTTGAGAACTCGTTTAGAAATTGAGTGGTTCCAACATGATGGAGAACCTACTCATAACTCTTTATTAGTAAGACAACACTTAGATAATATCTATCCAAACTCTTGGATAAGAAGAAATGACCCAAGCGAATGGCCACTCCGGTCTCCCGATTTGGCAGTTATAGACTTCTAATTTATGGGTGCGCTAAAAAACAAAGTATACAAAAGAAAGTATGAGACAGTTGGTGACCTAAGGGAGGCGGTATTACAAGCAAATGAAGAAATTGATAGGCGGTCGTTGAGGAAAGCGATAATGTCAATCTTAAAAATATGCGATTTTTGTCTAAATAACAATGGTGGACTTTTCGAACATAAATTGTAACAATTATTATGTACTTTAATTTCTTTAATATTTAGAAAGTACATACTTATTTAGTTATTTCGTTATATCTGATGTACCTAATAAAAAAATCTTTCAATGTTTTTTGGGATAGTTATTAATAAATCAATCTATTTCATGGCTAACATTAAAAGTGAAAATAAGAAAGAAAAGCATCCATAACTCCGTCATTTTTATGAATAACTATATCGAGTATTATATCGGTGAAAAGCTCTAAAAATGTCCGATTTTTGAGGTCATAGCCAACTATGGTTTCCATTTAAAAAAAGATAAGTTTGTGTCATATCTCGAAAACGAGAGCTGTCACGCAAACGAGGACATGATAATCATATTCGGGATACAATTCCCTTCAATTTTGATATTCACACTTTTTTTATAAAATCTAAAACAAAGGAGCTAGAGGGATTTGACTAAATCGACAAAATTTCGTTTTTTCAACATATCTAGTAAGCCATGACTTTTTACATAATCCAAAAGTGTCATTAAATTGGGCCAGTAAAACTGCAAATCTTTCCCAATTTAACGATTGCTCTATCTCCGCTAGTTTCCGAGATCCCCATACTGATCATCAAAAAAAACTCACCCTGTTTTAGAAATACATTGTTCTTGGATTTGCTAATTGCGGCTTTTCGTTTTTCAATCTGTAAATTATATTTAACATGCTTCTATTTATTTTTTCTATAATTATATACAATTCATACCGTTTTTAACACCAAGTAAAAACAAGATAATTAACTGCGACTGATCCATAGTTAAATTTCTCAGCCGTTTAAACCAATCTTTATTTCCCACATAAGATAAATGCTAAAAATAAATCTTCATCGAACAACCCGATAATATCAGCGCCGGATGACTGGCAAAAACGTCAAAAACTTTTCCCCGATATCGAGTTTTCTTGGGATCTGGCATAAACATATTTGTCTCTGATTTGACTCGCAAATCCCGAACCGTCCAACAATGAAATATTCCCCCCCGAAACATGAATTATATTTCTTGGGAGACCATTGAAAGATTCCGAGTTTGCCAGCCCGATTTCCCGATGAATCGATGCCGATTCTGGATAGAAAGACCCCAAATAAATCAAGCTGACGTTGCAAACAATCGAATGTCCATTAATTTTTGCCAAGGTCACCAACTATACCAGAGAATCTTTCACGGGCAAGAGACAGAAAGCGAGTAAAACAGAGAAAGTAGATACAGGCGGTATCTACTTTCTCTGCCTGTTGTCTAGTCGGCAGTCGGTCATCCTTTGGTGCAGGCAGACAATGACAAACCAGCATGATGGATTCAGACTATCAGACGCTCAGATTTTGGTTGCTTTTGTGGTTGATTATCTGTGTCTTTTCAATAATGTCCTTACTATTTAAGGTTTAGCGTTGATTGATTACGATTACTTCTAAGAATTCTATAAAATATTGAGCGTTTGCTTGCTCCGCTTTTTGAAGTAAATAAAAGTATAATATATCTTCCAACAGAATTCACGGACTTTACAACTGGGTCAAGTGCTTTATTAATATTGTGAACAGTTTTAAAATAACAAACAGTCTATTGATTAAAATTTGTATCCTTCTTTACCAAAAGTTACAACACACAGCAATTTAGTTCAGTTTAGTTTATTTATTGGTAAAGTATCACAACTGTGTGTTTTTACAAGTCAAAGGCACACAAGTATGAAATGTATTAAATATGTAAACAAAAGAATATATAAAATGTTATTAAAATGGTAAGAAAATAAAATATCCTATTTACTAATATATAGACAACAATGTACATTATAGAGGCAAACACATTAAAAATTTATACATTGAAATCACTTCCTAAGTACTCCTCAAAAGAATAAAAGGCGTGTTTAAAAGATAATTTTTTACTCTTGTTTTAAAATGATGTACGTTTAATTTTTTTATTTTTGCTGGCAGTGCATGAAAAAATTTAATGCCATAATAGGCAGTACTCATTCTCGTTCGTTGCAATCTGTGGTAGCTGAGAACTGAGTGTTCTCCATTTCTGGTTGAATAGGAGTGAATATCGTTGTGTGTTCTGTAGCTGTTTTTATTCTGTTTCATATAGACAAGACACTGAATGATAAAAGTGCAAGGTAGGGTAAGTAGTTTTAGCCCCACAAAGCTATCTCTACAACTCTCGCAGAGCACGGCGAATAACCCCAATTTAAAATCGTGTAGGACATATTAGAGCTAAAGTATCCATGATACGTAGGCTCCTTATAAGGAAAGTTATTTCACATAATTTGGAAATAAGAAAATTAACATGGGCTTCCCAGGTCAACCCCCCAGGATCAAGGTAGACCCCTAAGAACTTCACTAATGCATCACTTTCTAGAGTCGATGTTGAAGATTGCAATGTAAAATTAATGTTCTGGGTCTTACTAATGTTGAGACTAAGGCTAAAATTTTTCACGCTAAGCTTGTAATTTGTTACATCTTCAGGATCTCCTTTATTTTTATAAACAGGTATAACTTTTGCCAATAACAGATGGAAATATGTTTTTTCGGATGAAGAGATTAAACAAGTGAGGTTTGCTAACTATATCTGTGAGATATTTAAGGATTCTAGAGTTGATTTTATCTGACACCATTTTTTCTGTTAATGAGTAAAATTTGATGCTATCTCCAATGTATTGATTTGATAAATACTCATTGAAGGAGCTATTAGAAGAAGAAAGATTTTTAATCAGCTTGTCTGCAATTGACACAAAAAAATCATCGAAAACCTGGGCATTGAGGTGACTTTCGGGGCTGGAGCGGAGTTCTTATGAGATTTTATTATACTCCACATAGCTGACTCCTTGTTTGATGTAATAACAGTTTAGAAGAAAAGAAAAAATATTGAAAAAGAAAAAAGAGGGACAGTCATTTGAGACTGAAATATGGAAGCGAAAGGTTCTTAAAAATATACTCATTGCAACAACCAGGTATTTGTAAATTTATTATAATCAAAATTCAATACTACCAACCTGTTAAAATTGTCAAAACCTCCAAAACGTCAAAAATGTCAAAAAATATCAAAAATGTCAAAAATTTCAAATATGTCAAAAATGGCAAAAATGTCAAAAATGTCAAAAACGTCAGAAATGTCAAAAACGTCAAAAATTTCAAATGTCAAAAAATTCAAAAATGTCAAAAGCATCAAAATGTACAAAAATGTCAGAAATGTAAAAAGGTAATGAAATTGTCAAAAAATGCCAAAATTGTCAAAAATGCCAAATATATAGGCGAAACTAACACTCCGAGGTTTTGAATCTGGATCCGTTCCTTGTAATTGTCGTTATCCCGTAACTATAAACTTAGATCTTCCTTCAAAATGAACTGGGCATTATTCACAAAAAAAAATAGCACTTTCACTTGTATTGCCTGTTCATTGGGTTTTTCTGTTCTCCATTTTTTCCTGCAACAGATAAGTGTTGGAAAAATGTATATGGAAAACAAAGTGTAGTAAGACTGGAGAGTCAGTCAACTTTCAAAAATGTCAAAAAAGTTAAAAATGTCAAAAATGTCTACATTTTAAAAATTTCAAAAATGCCTAAAATTACAAAATGTTAGAAATGTAAAATTGTCATGAACTTGTCAAAAATGTCAAATGTATAGGTGAAACCAGCAATCAGAAGTTTTGAATGTAGATCCGTCTCTTGTAATTGTCGTGATCCCGTAACTCCTAGGAGTTAAACATAAAAACCGCAAAAACCTCAAAAACGACAAACACGTCAAAAACGTCAAAAACTTCAAAATCGCCAAAAATGTCACAAACCTCACAAAAGTCAAAACTGTCAAATTTGTCAGCTGTCTAAAATTATCCAATTTCATAAACATTAAGAAAGCATTTTTTACTTTTTTGATGTTCGTGAAATTAAATAACAAACAAAATTTCAAAATGATCAGAAATATTAATAAAAGCAAATCACAAGCAAGCTTTTATTGTTTTCTGAAGCATATTTTATCGCGAAATGAGTTTCGACATCTTCTAGGAGTTTCAGGAAAATCTAGCTCACAAAGACTCCAAATCGGGAGTCGTACTGTGTTTAATACCGGTTCCCTGTGATTCCTGTGAATTCTGGAGCATAGTTGGGGCATCTCTGGTTGGACTTTTTCTGATTTTTTTTTCGCTAATAACACCACAATTGCTTGAAAGTCTGTATATTTCAAATAGTCCTAACTTTTGTGTCCTCCAGGTGCAAAGCGAAGAGGTCAGCTAGTCATGAAATAATGGTAGAATATCACAGAACATGAAAATGAGGATTATTTCATAAAATGAATACATTTAGCCTGAAAATTAGTTAGTTATGAAGACGCGAGATGTAAGACCGATATCTAGGATTTTCGAGAGAATTAGCACTGATGTGTATAACATCCAAGTATTTCACTTTAGAACTTGTCATTCAAGGAAGCGTATCTGACGAGAACTCCTGGTTCGAAACGGCTGTCATACATTGAATGATATAGTTCTAAATATGTGGATATATATCTGTATATATATTTACTTATGTGTTTTTATATAAAACACTCGAACCATCTGTCAAGAGTATGGTATATGTTATAGCATAGTATGCCTTCATATACTTTGTTTTCTCAGGATTTATGCGCATTCGTTGTTAACTGAATAAATTTATTGCCAGTCAATAGAAGTCATAAATAGTTGGGGAGGAGACTTCTGACTGGTACTATTGCAACTTATTTTTTGAAACTGTATACGTATTAGGCAGGTGAACTAACGCCTTGTTTTAACTGAACCATTCTTTAAAATCCATTCTTCAACAATGTTCAACCTTGAAATTTTCAGTTGAAAACATTAATTGACAATTTTTGTGCATTTTCTATTTCAGCACCCAACATTTCTTAGTATTTGGCATTTACGATGTCTAGATTAAAAAGAGTTGAGATTTTCACTCGCTTTAAGAAAAATCAACCTTATTTCCCCTCTCCAATTAAAAAAATCTGCTGTCAAATTGCCTCTCTACGATTTTACCCCTTTAAGTTCGTACAAAAATAATCTTAATGGAATTTTTATTTACACGGCAAACAATTTGTAAAACGAGTTTCGAATCCGACCTCGCTGTACACGTCCCAGGTCTTGACCGCGATAAATACGAAATTCCCACTCCAAAATAATTGTTATCTCAAACATAAACTTTTTGGGAGACGAGCTCGTTCGCTTTGTTTATCTTTCAACCCCAATTTTATTTTATATCGGCACGAAAGTCGAGACGCGGGGGAGCTCGATAACAATGGAAGAGCGCTAACTCGATTACCGCCCCGGCGTATTGTACTTTTACCAAATATTTTCGTATCATTTTAATTTTCGCCCGAAACGGATGACAACTTTATGAGGTCCCAGAAAATGTCCGGGTTTATGTTTATAAAATTTTTTTGTGTCAAATTGAGTTCATATTCGAGGCCCTAACGCATCGTTCTCGAAATTGCGCAATGTATCTCTATGTGGGAGTATTATTGATGTCCGTTCATTGTTGTTGTCGGTCAACCTTCTGCTAAAGATAGAATCTCTCTCTCTCTCTCTCTCTCTCTCTCTCTCTCTCTCTCACTCTCTCTCACTCTCTCTCACTCTCTCTCACTCTCTCTCACTCTCTCTCTCTCTCTCTCTCTCTCTCTCTCTCTCTCTCTCTCTCTCTCTCTCTCTCTCTCTCTCTCTCTCTCTCTCTCTCTCTCTCTCTCTCTCATCATTTTAAATTTCAACTATTCTACTTTGTGCACCCCACTGTCCCCCGAATAAAATTATTAAACTTTACTTATTGAATTAAAAACTTACCTTTACAGCTGTGCTATAGTAAAGTAACGGTTAACAATATTGTGAAGTCTAAAAACTTCAAAGTTGTCTTCTAAATGTTATTTGTGGCATATTCTTGATTATTTTTGTGTGTTCTTGGGAAAAAAAAGTCCCTACAACACTATGATAACTATCAGAACTGACAGATCTAACTGTTTATCTTGAGTCTTAAGGTCTGTGAAATCTTAGTCAAATTGTATGAATATATGCAGTGTGAGTTTTTTTTTTGATGTTCAGTATGGCGATCTCGGAAACTAGCGGAGATAGAGCAAAGGTTAAATTAGGAAAGATTTGCAGTTTTACTGGCCCAATTTAATGACACTTTCGGAATTTTTAAAAAGTCACGGATATTTTGAAAAAACGAATTTCTGTCGATTTAGTTAAATCCCTCTAGCGCCTTTGTTTTTGATTTTATAAAAAAAATGTGAATATCAAAACTGAAGGGAATTGTATCCCGAATATGATTGTCATGTCCTCTTTGACGGCTCTCGTATTGACACAAACTTATCTTTTTTTGAATGGAAGCCATAGTTGGCGTAAAAATCGGAAATTTTAGAGCTTTTCAACGATTTACTCGATATAGTTATTCATAAAAATAATGGAGTTATCGTTCTTTTCTCGCTTATTTTCACTTTTAACTAGCCATGAAAAAGATTGTTTTCACTTTGACTTTTCCTCATTTAAGAGTAATTCCATTAGTAGTGCGAGTGAAGTCGATATTGACGCAGTTTTCGTGATAAAATGGAATAATGGAATATTCTAACTAAGAACAACTGAATATGGTGAAATGTTATATCATATGCCATTAAAATTCAGTTCGTGCATAATGAATTCTCTCATAGATATTTTAAACGTCGTCAGAGCTGCTCTATATACGTTTAAGAAGCTTTTCGATAGTTTACGCGATTATCTTTTACCAAACCACCAAAGGAACGTAATCAAATTAACGAAGCAGCACAAATAAATGTTTTGGCAATGGTAAATCAAAATCCATCTACATCAACTCGTGAGATGCGACAGAAGCTGCACATCTCAAAGAACTGTAGTTAAGGTTGAAACCAAATACCCGTACAAACTTTCAGTTTCTCAAACCCTTTCCATGTAGAACAAAGACACGACCCTAGAAAAAATTTGGTTTTAATGTTTGGTGTGGTATCATTTCTAATTTTCTGGGGCCTTTTATCCGAATCACTTACTGTGGAGGCTACTTGATTTCTTGCAATAACTTTTCAATGAGTTGCATAATTTCAATTTGTGAACCGTTTAAAAATTGAGTTGTTCCAACATGATGGAGCACCTGCTCATAACTCGTTATTAGTAAGAAAACACTTAGATAATATCTATCCGAACTCTTGGAAGGGAAGAAATGGCCCACGTGAATGGCCACCCGGTCTCCCGATTTGGCAGTTATAGATATTTTGGGGTGCGTAAAAAACAAAGTCAAAAGAAAGTATGAAAGTTTGTGACCTAAGGGAGTATTACAAGCACTTGAAGAAATTGATAGGCAGTCTGTGAGGAAAGCGGTAATTTCAATCTTAAAAAGATGCAATTTTTGTCTAAATAACATTGGTGGACAATAACAATATACCATTTTATTTTCTAACATTTTTTATAATAACCCTGTATAAATTAGTATATTTTATAGCGAAATGATTTACGAAAAATCTCGAAAAGTTAGTATCGTAAATTAGTATGGTCTTGCTTATAGGCTAAATAGTCCAATTAATTTTTTTTTTTGCGTAACAAGAGAGCGATGTTTTTGGAAAAACCTAGAATATCAAAAAATTTAAATTTTGTTTTTTTTTGTGAAAAATCAAAGTTGTTCCACGTTGATGACTTCTTATAATTAAAACATTTGCTATTGAAAGTTGTAGGTATGTCGAATGACAGCGTCAAAGTCAAAGTTATATAATATTGTTATATTGCTGTGCAAATTGAAACCGGGTGACCGCTTTTGTGTTGCGAAATTTTGCAAGTTTCTTTAATATATTTTTTTTATTTCTAATAAATTACTTATTTCGAAGTCATTTTGTAGGCCTGCGCGATAGTACATTTAACAATCGACAATAGACAAACCATAGATCAGTTATTCCTAAACACGCATTCATCCGAGTGTTCCCGGCTGTAAAATCAATTATTCAAATAAGGAAGAGGTCAGCCAAGTAATAATGTTTAATATTTGTTTATTTATTGTATACCAGTTGTCGCCCAGTGGTCGAAATTCCACCAATTGTGTCAATATTTCTGGCAGGAGTAACCTGAAAATTTTATCATGACATTCTCAGGACTAGCGAGAACAGCAATTAACGGACCGGATCCAGACTCGGAATCTGTGTGATAGTTTAAAAACCATTTCCTAGATGTCGGTATTACATTTCGCTTCTACAAATAAGTATCGAAACTCCAGTTTTTTCTAGATATAATTCATAGGACTTTATTTGTGTTCAAATTCGTAATTCTTAATTTAATATGACAACAATTCAACCGCTAATGGACTACCCTACATATTTATTTTTTCTCCCTGTATCTCTCTCAATTCTCTCATTTATTAAAATCCTCATTATAATAATTCTCTCTTATATATTTCCACCACCCTGTATATGCAACTCTCTTGGATCACGCATAATATTTGTTCATTTTAGAACCACCTGGTATCATTTTGTATATGACACTCTGAGCCACCATATATATCATATATACGGAACTCTCTGGGCTCTCTATAAATAATTTCTTTTCTCATTTTTTATCTCTCTGTATATCTATAATTCTCTCACCCTATATTTCATCTTCCCTACATATACAACGGCTTATGGGTTACGAAATGTTGCATTTCCATTTTTCCGCCACCTGTATATGCATCTCTGTATAATATTTTGCACCACCCTGTATAACTGTAATTCTACTGCACCTTCTATTCCAAGAACCCTGTAAATTCAACCACTAATAGGCTTCCCTATATAATTATGTTATTAGTTATAATTGCACTCTACTCTATATTTTAAACACCCTATATATGCAACTGTTTATGTGCCACCCACGAATCTGGAATCGCCCTGTATAATTATAATATACAATGATTACTTTACAACTAAACAATAAGAACGCTTGCATGCCACTTCCAGAAGTACATGCTCTAAGTATATAACAGCATTGGTCCCTCTATTTATAATTACTAAATGTTTTCAGTCTGGCGGCGGCACATTCAGTTGTTTAGCGTTGACATTATGGACGTAAATAATGAATTTTTTTTATATTTTATTTAATGAATGAACCAATATTATAAATTAATATCAGCATTCTGCACTGAAGGTCGTCAGTAGCTACTAAACAAAACAAAAATGAAGAAAATCCGTTGAGAGACAGAGGAGAAAATGGTACCTAATCGTTTTGTCTTGCCTATTTATATATAGATTTTTGTACAATCATCAAATTGTACTACTAACATTTACCCACCTAATTAACAATAACATCCCAACAAGCCAAATTTTCATTGGAACGTATTAGCTATGACCTTAATCGTCCCAGCATTCCATCGGAACTCTTGAAACGACCGTAGCCCACAAAGTGCCAAAATCAATAGCGTATTCCAACACACAGATACTGGTAATCTCCACGGGATATCCGTCACCGAATTTGATCAGGTTTCGTCATAATGCAGCGCGCAATTTCCTTAACCATCAACCCAACTGTAAATTCCACTATTGAATCGAATTATTCTCGTCGTAATATAGTGGCATATTAGGTGGATTTGCCAGGAGAATTACATCCGAATAGGCGGACAGTCTCGTTTTGATTAGCTTGTGTACATCGAAGGGATGACGTGCCGTAGAAGAACTGAGCCAGGCTATAATGCACTGAGAGATGGTTGCTATGGCGTCCTTTGAGTTGGCAGCGTAAAGATATGCAGTGACTGGTAATGGCGTTGTCGATAAAGGAATTATCGATGAGTTTGAAGGTGTATTAACGACCAAGCTGGAATTGCTTTGTTAATTACTATAATTTACTATAACAATTTCTTAAAGAAACTTGACATACTAAGTCATCTTTAAAGAGTCTACCTATAATGAGACGAAATTTAATATCGTAGACTCTATAATCTATTTTTTATGAATAAATTTGTTAAATTTGTTTCTGGCGCATCCACCAGATTTCACATGAATAAATATCTAGATTATTTTGATTCTACATTGTAATTAACTGAAAATAGTATAAATAAGGCCAAAGGCGATTTAAGGGCTAATTGTTATGCAAGTCAACTACTTTATCTTTTTTTTTATGAATGATTAAATAAAACCAAAGTCCTGAAGTCAAGAGACAAATACTATAGCCACACACAATTTCAGTGTGTACTAAGCAAACATTAATTTGCAATATGTCATAGAGGATATGCTTTGTTAACATACAATAGTAGTAAAATCAAAAACACCAAAAAGTAATATTATATACGAAATACCTTGGAAAGATTGTAGAGGTGTTTATGTCGGGCAAACCAACCAGTATCTTAAAAACAGCGTAAATTCACATAAATACGATACAAAAACCAAGCAGCTCTAACGAATTACAAAAAAAAACTGAAAAACATTTATTTGATTCCGAAAATACAAAAAGTGATCAGAACCGAACATAATAACAAAACAGGGGCATATAGGAATTATTAACGAAACTAGAATGGATTTTACATCTAAAATTTCTCAAAATGATACTTTTAAGTATAGTATATATGTCACAAGAAGATCCGATTTTACTTTTTTGGGAAAAAGTAACCAATAGACTAGTAACTAAAGACATACAGGTATGGAAAACGTTTGACTGGGGCGGAGAATGCTAACGTTAAACAAGGACGGAACTGCTACTATATGCATGAGACGAGGATTGTCGTTTTAAGTACGTCTGTAACTTTCACGAGCATCGATCGTGCAAAAAATCGATCGTCACAGTCACAGTGCGACCGTCAGCTATTACGCCAGAACGAAAACTTAACATTTTTTCTGTTTTAAAAATGAAATAAAATAGATACTCTTAAAAATAAAATAAATTAGTAACTCTATCAGTTAAAAAAATTGTCAATAAGAAATTAATCATTAACCTTATAATTATTTACAACATATCGTATGTTTTATGAGGTAGCTTTAAGCGATTGGAATCGTAACGGAATGTGGTGAGGCTAAGAAAAAAAGACATTTACCGCCCGAATACGTCCGAACTCGCCACCAAAACAAACCTAACTTCATTCTAAAACAACTGGTGCGTAACAATTGCGTTGATTGTTTCAAAATCGCATGGGATTCTACTGCCGACCCCAGAGAACGCGAATTTCTTCACACCTGTACTTAGGATATCACAAGATGATTCCATAGCAGGCTACTTGTTGGAAATAATGAACAAAATCCTATTTTCTGATTTTCACCTTTAGAGAAAAAGGACTAAGCGAGTTGGAACAAGTTCATTTACGTCAAATAGATCATTCCTCGTGGTCTTGTTCTCCGAAAATTTACGGACTACCCAAAATCCATAACTCGGACACGTCGGTTTTTTTTTTGGACATTGCAGTTTTTGTGTACAATCCCCGACCCAAACTCATTTATACAGCAGGGTAGGCCAGAAATAAATTGAGACCGTCAACTTCATTTTTTTAAATGAAAACATTTGTTCTTTATTTTATTCTTGAATTCTGCATTGAAGTATTTTCCATGTACAATATCCTATACCGAAAATTAACCATTATTAAAAATATTACATTTCTCTCTAAAGTTAAGACAACAACGGTAAAAATAAAGTGTTTGTTGGTTTGAAGCTATTTATTTAGTCCGTGGGGCCCCCATGGGTTTTTATCCAGATTGTTGCTAACGGTATTTTAGTCGCATGAATGGAATCCCTTTCTTTAAACATGGACTTTTTAACACTTGTTTATTTCCATAGAAACTGTACTATAATTTTACTTCAAATAAGTAGTTGTTAAGTGCAGTTGCAAAGTTTCAAAGTATAGCGCTTTTAACTGAAAAGTAACGAATAAAAATTTTGACGGTGGTAAGATATGGCGACAGAACTCGAAGACAAGCTGAAGTTTGCGAATTGTTTAATATGAAATACCTGGAGCGGTCTATTACACAATCGGTACTGAGTAAAATAGAAAAAAAGTTTCTAGAATTTGGCTACGTAAGAGACAATTACAAAACCAAACATCTCCCAGAAGATACACTATTAAATGTTTTGCTCGATATTGACAATAGACAAAAGAACTTAATCATCTTCACAAATCCACTATCGACAAACGGTTAGCAGAAGCACAGTTGCGCGTAAGTAATATCAATCTGTTCAACAACCCCCAATCACACCAACCCTTGCATAGAAATAAATGGCACCTATACAAAGAAACTTACCGAAGATCATTTGGAACGGAGAGTAGATTTTGCGAAATAATGATGGATAGATGTAAGACAGATAGTTTTTTCCGACGAGGCAACATTTTGTTTAAATGGTTCAGGAAACAGGCAAAAGTACCTAACGATATTGGGCATCAGAAAACTCACATTGGATTATGGAAAGTCATAAAAAGTTTTCCAAGAATGTTAACGTATGGGCCGGAATTGTGGGTACTTCAATTGTGGGTCCTTTTTTTATTCAGGAAATCCACTTAAGCTCTCGGGGATCACCATATCCAAATAGGGACCTATTACAAAATGACATAATACCCTGTTTAACAGAACTTTACCCAAATGGTGAAAACCCCAATATACTGGCCACATATACATATATGAAGTGACACATCTATACATGGCAGATTGGGTATGGTTTCAACAGGATGGAGCGCCCCCGCACCGCCCCTATTCGCGAACGGTGCAAGATTGTCTTGACAATATTTTCCCAAATAGACGGATCGGAAGGAGACGTAATATCAAATGGCCAGCTAGGTCCCCAGATCTAAGCCCGTTAGATTTTGTATCTTTGGGGTTACGTGAAATCGAAAGTCTACTTCAATAAGCCTGAAAATATCGTGGAATTAAAGAATAGAATTAAGACCCCCAATACAACGTATCCCCCAACAAACGCTAAATGAACAATTTTAAACGAACTTGTTCCAACCCCCGCGTCCTCACTGTATATATATATATATATATATATATATATATATATATATATATATATATATACATATATATATATCAGAACGTTTTGTATAAGTTTGAACTCAATTTCGTTATGCAGCTTCCAATCCACAACGGATGATTTTACGTCTAAGAACCTCTTTACCTAATGCATTCAATAAGAAATATATTTGATAAAAAAGGAAGCGGAAATGCTAATTTACTTAATGGATGCAGAAGCTAAAGAAATATTACTTCAATTTTCCTCCATTCAGCAAAATCCACTACAATTTCAGCAAAATCAGTGTCTGCATTCATTTTCAGTTTTCTCGTCCTTTTATGCTGAAGCACAAAGAACTTAAAGATTTTGCAATAATTTTATTACGACAGTAGAAACTTCGAAAGACAACTGCAATTATGAAGCGTTGATGCTGTCAAGCGGCAGTTTTTGTTGTGGGAAATTTGGAAAGGCGGTTTGCAAATGTTTACAGCTCGTACGTAATTTGATTTTGAAAAGGATGCTTTGTCAGTCGGGTGGGAATTGAATTATACTAATACGGATTTCTGCGAGAAATATGAATTCGAGAAAGCTCCGAATTAACAAATCGTACACTAGTTTATACTTTGTTTTCCAGTTGTATTTAAGGGGTTGTGTTAGATCTTGGAATTACGTTGTTTTCCAGTTATATTTAAGGGATTGCTATATAAAGTTTGTTGAATCTTGAAACAAATCACACTTACTTGATCTTAAACCTCATCATGTCACAAGGCCAAAAGCTGTCTCTATCTTGAAACATTAGTAGTTTAAAAATTCAGTACTGTTTTCTTCATTAATTTCTAGAAAAGTAATATCATCTCGGCAAATAAAAGGTCATTGGAACAAATTATCAATCGTACTTCAAATGTTTGCGGGTAGAGTACGTTCGCAAAAGGCAAGAAAAGTGAGCTGATTAAGAGGTTATAACGATCGCTTCCTTTATTTTTGCAGCTATCTTAGGTTTAACGGGATAGAATTATTAAGGCCACATTCTCAACGCTTTTATCAACGTAACAACTACGTTTATCAATGAAATAATTGCACCCTTAGGTACATAATTAATGTTAGTAGTTTGAGTTACCTGAAAAGGTCAAAAAAGCGAAATATCCAAAATTTTTAGAACTTCTCAGCTACACCAAAAACACCTACTGGTTCTCCACAGCCAGTGAAGCTGTATTTATAGTTTCGAGAGGTAGATCTAAAAACCTCCGTGAACAAATTACCTTTTAGTTTGCTCTCTCCCTCTCTAGTAGCGTCTGGTCTTTATTGATCAGCACTTCTTCACAAATACTGGTTGATTGTATGAAAGTAAAAAGGGCATTCCAATAAAAAATATATTAAACACCATTAAGCTACTAAAGAAATCTACAATCAAAAAGTTATAGCAGAACGCAATGGAGCCAGGATGCACAATATAATATATATTATTTCGCCTCTCTTATTGGAGTTATAGGACAGCTCGATGTTTGGACTGTGTTCTCTCCGATCAGCTAAACCCACCCTGTTGAGGATTCATTAACATTTATTAGTAGAGTAGTGTATATATTTTGGAACAAAAGTTTTGGATTAGCAGTGTAATTCCGAATCTTTTCTTTTGTATTTTTTGTTGTTTTTGTTGGTGAATTTTACGCGCATACTAATTGCCAGAGTCGCTTGATCCACCGGACAGTTGAGACATTCTCGCCAGTAAAAAGAACTAATCTCTCTAGTTCTTCATTGTTGTAGTTTTAAGTGAAATCAGACCGGTCGTGAAATAAACACAGTAAAATCTACTAAAGGGCAGTGCGGGGTCAGCTTCTCAATATACAGTCAGTCCACTTGCCTCCAGAATGGTCAGCAGAGCAGACAAAGACACATGTAAGTATTCTGGCATGATCGTTCTTTAAATTGTTACCAACATATCATAGTTAAACCCCCCATTCCATTTCACACCCTGTAGCATAGTACTAACGTTTAATCGATGATTTAAGACTTTCCTCAATAGTTTTCGATCCGAAAGTTTCTGTTCTAGGATTCAGCTGAAATTATTAAAAAATCTAAAAAAATAAAATTATTTTTTAGAAACGTATTTTATTAATAAAATGAAATATTAAATTACATTTTTTTTACTCTACGGTATTTTCACAGCATCATAAGCAGATGTTTAACAGCTGCTTGGTTTGCTCCTTTTTTCCTGGTGTGCTACTTCTTGAATATATTTTCTTAACTATCTTAATTATAAAGATATTGTAAAAATTCAAAATCCATTTTACAGGGAATTGTAGCAGCTACAACTTCCATGAGTTTCAATATTTTTTATCGCGTTGTTTCCGAAATTTCTTAAATTAAAGTGCTTGAAAAACATGGTCTCCACTTTCCACTGCTACCTTATAACGGTGATATTTCAGTTAATTTTTGTGTTATGGAAATAAAAAAATAGAAAATACGGGAAAAATACTAAATTTTTGCTCTCTAACATTTTTTGTATTCCTTTCATTTTTCATGTAATAATAAAAAAAACTGCAATTTTTTGAAAATCATTTTTTTAAGCTTAAAATTTTCAAAAATATGCATTCTAAATCGCTGAAACTTTCAAGAAAATCAATTAGCTGCTTTTTTGACGATAACTCCGTCAATTATTATACTAAAGGCTTGAAATCAATACTCTGTGTTGTAAAAATCACTTCAAAAAATGTTCAGTGATTTTATTTCTAAAACCTGAATTTTTTAAGTTATTTGAAGTTAAACGCTGCAAGTTTAGAGGCAATCGGGCAAGAACTAACCTTCAATCAGTCGTATCTTAACATAAATAAAAATATAAAAAACTTTTCCTTTTTTCTATACACTTCATTTTCTTTAAGAAATTTTTTTGTAGGGCGTCAATTTTTCCACTTATTCGGGAAAAATCGTCGAAAACATATTTTTTTTTGGACGAAAAATTAACATTTTCAATCATAAATAATTCAAAACGTATTGATTTTTCGAAACATGTTTATAGACAACTTTTTACTTAGAACTCATCCCTCTATCGATTTCTGCACTTATGTTTAACATTTTAATTCCCAAGCTCTAGAAGGGGTGGCTTTCATCCAATAGGCTAGATCACAGAATATAACATAACAACATAACAATATAAGTTTTGTTTTTTATGCTATTTTCAACCTACTATCAAAATTTCAGACATATCGATTTACTGGCAAAAATTTTCCAGGGAAATTCCCCAGTCACTGTACTAACTATCGATATTCAGCTTTTATTACAACCAAGTTACGATTTTTACATTCACTTTTTATCGATTTTCCCAACTTTTTATAAAAAATGCTGCGGTCAAGATTTGTAAACACTCATTTTGAAGATTTTCTTATTCTCTATATTTTTTATTAACGTTATTATAAACACGCATCACTTTTCATGCTACAAGGAAAAAACAAAAAAATATCCATATTTTTGGGGGTTTTAATGCTCAAATAATTTACTTCAACGAGTTAGATGTTAAAATAATGTCTTTTAAATTATTATTTACGTTAGGTATGGCCTAAGCGGTTTGCTGTTGAATTTTATGTCACATTTTTGCTCATTAAAAATGCACAGCATTTACAAATTAATAGTTGAGCAAACATACACTGAACTAGAAAAAGAGTGGGAAACAGATTTAATATTAAAACAACTTTCAAAACAAGACATACACTGAAATCAATTTTATCAAAAGCTAAACCAAATAACGTGACACAAAACTCAAAAAACTGCATTTATAGGATTCCTTGCGAATGTAATAAATTTTATATAAGCGATGGTATACCTAGTACTGCCGTTCCTGGGTGCCAATAATCAATGATGAAATTAATAATGGCAATATCCTATATCGGGATAGTTCATAAGGTTTTTCCTAGGTTTTCCCTTATGACTTTAATGAGATCTCTGGAACATCAGAATTTCTTTGGTCTCATTTTTGGCGAATGCATCGTATAACAAAGTCGTACCTAGGAACGCCACAAGAAATTCTAAAGATAACTAAACTATAAAACAATGTACCGTCGCGTAAATGAAATCACTGACCTTTTAAGTCGAAGCCCTGCAGGTGGTGTTTTCTTGGTTCTTCTTTCTTCAGAGGCTAGCCCCGCAGCAGCATGAACTGTTTTAGAGTTTTGTCTGTTCTTAAAGTAATCTGGACGACACGTTACACAAAAATAGCGATGTAATGTTCATTGATTGAGCAAACAAAAATGCGGGTTTAACAAACAAATGATGCGCTTTTGTAAACACAAAAGAAACAAATGAAATCGGTTTAGCGGTTGTTACGACCGGAACCATTAACACGCGAAATCGTAACATAATAACAACAAAAAGCGGTCGTCTTAAGACAGAATCAAAAAAAGCATCCGAACTGGTCGGAAGTCAAAACACGAATACTAGTTCTCTCTAGTTTTAGAGACAAAAAAATGTACAAATATAAATTAGCATTGTTGCGACGGAGAGTTTTCGAAAAAGGTCCAAAAGTTTAAAAATCAATTGAATAATTCAATCAACTTTAAAAACTAAGAAAAAACAAGTTGCGAGGACGCAACACCCAGTATATATTAAATTTGCAGTAAATTTCCTTAATTACAACAGTTTTATTGTCAAACATTAATGTCAAATTGTGATTACTAAATTTTTCATTGCGAATACTTTTAATTATTTAACTTTTTAATTTCTTGTTCATTCTGTGTAATACAAGTGAAAACGCGTTCTGTTTTAAACCTTGAAATGTTTTAACTTTTGAAATATATAGACTTTCAAGTTTATGTGATGTTATTCCCAAAGAGCTCAGAAAAAATAAAAACTAGAAAACACTCTCAAATATGAATTAAAGCAAATAATTTACAGAGGTATTGTCGTTCTGAAAACAAAGGAATATTACCTTACTAGATTATTTAATATCCAATTAATCTGCCAACATACAGTTTTGATCAAAAGTATTAAATTTACTAAACAGAGTCTTAATTCCTTTGTTGTTGCGTTTTGTACACATGCAGTATTCATTTCCCAAACAATTTCGCAAAACAAGAACCCCTTTGCATAATTCAAAAGAAAACATTATTTTCCCAATAACTCTGTACGTTTTCTTTGTCAAAATCCTCATTAATAATATAATTACGCTAATGCGTTCTCTTTGTCCTGAAGCCTTGCCAGCGATACTGTTAATCCTTCAGATTGCCGCCTAAACGTATCAAATGATATGTGATGTATCTTTTCCAAAGAAAGTTCCTTTTGATGTATATTGTAACACCAGCCGCCCCGTATCAGGTGTGTGAGTCCGAAGGTAGGCCGCAAAGTCAAACAGATCACAGACGGCAGTTTCATACGGCCCGGTGAATATTTCAGTGAGGGCTATTCATCCCCGGATACAGGCGCACCCTGACAGGCTGCTTTCGGTGGTGCTTTTGCTCCTTTTTGCATGTATAAATAATGCTCTTAGGTCGGCGGCTGCGGGAGTTCTTGTACTCGGAAAGGGCTATTAGGCAACCTGAAGGTTTATTAATAGCACGCCATGATCCCTTTTCATTATGGAGCATGTGTGATTTCTTTTCGCCAAATGGATTCTTGAATGATTCATTTATCAATTTTTTGACATTCAGTGTGGATGTTTGTAGCGTATTTATTTATTTATTTACCAGAAACATTCCACGTATATTTACATAGTAAATCCTACAAGGTAACAAAGCTACCTGCTCATAGGCTGGTATATACTTACCAACTAACAACTAACTAAACTAATTAACTAAAATTAAACTAATTGGATAAAAAAAGTTTCATTGTACTTATACATATATTAAGTTGTCCATAACACATCAGTTGTATCCTAAGTACTTTCATACATTTTTCATAATCCAGTGTTTAAGTTTTGTTTTAATCTTATTTATCTTTTCTGTTGTAATTGTTTTAAGTTTATTTGGTAAAGAGTTAAATGTTATTATTGCTCTATAGTAACTATTCTTCTATTCTTGACGCTGACAGTTTTACTTCTGTTAGGGATTTGAATGATTTTGTTTCTTGTTATGCTCGTAGAATTATTGAATACATTAATAAGTGTTTTATAATGATATACTACAGATTCACATGTCAACAGTTGTTTAATGTTGAGTGGGTATTTTTGGTTAGGTATAATGTGTTTCTTTTCTATAATTTTTAGTAGTCTATTTTGAAATCGCTGATGTGTTATTATAGGCTCCTCCCTATACTATTACTCCGTAGCTAATAACGTTATGGAAAAAAGCATAGTATAGCATAAGTAAGGTTTCAGTGTTCATAGATTTACTTAAATTATAGAAAATATATTTAAGGTACTTAGTTTTACTTAAAATATATTTAATATGTAATTCCCACGTCAACCTATAGTCGAGAACTACATCCAGATATTTAAAATGTTCTACCCTTTTTATATTGAGTCCATTGATATTAATGTTTATGCGTTCAGGAAAACTGTTAGAATAGTTGCCAAAGGTATTATACTCAGTTTTGTCAATATTTAGTGATAATTTATTTACAGCCAGCCAATTACTTATTTCAATTAGGTAGTTGTTCATGTTGGTTTCAACTTCCTTTCAAGTGTCTTCACTAGCTACAACAGCTGTATCATCGGCAAATGATATTCATAATTTTCATTAATATATAATATAAATAGAAACGGTCCTAAGACAGTTCCTTGTGGAACACCTGTATTACTCTGAGAGAATTCATTCATGATATTGATTTTTACTCTCTGGTGCCTACTGTCTAAATAATTTTCTATTAATTTATGAGCTTTACCCCTTATACCGTAATTGTATATCTTGTCAAGTAGTATCTGATGGTCAACAGTGTCGAACGCCTTGGCAAAGTCGAGGAATGTCACAGCTACAGGACGACTCTTGTCTAATTTGTTATATATAATGTCTGTTAAATAGTTCAATGCGTCTTTAGTTCCCAAATTTTGTATAAATCCATATTGCCTTTTTGATAATATTTTATATTTTTTAACAAATTGTAATAATCTAGTGTAAATTATCTTTTCAAATATTTTAGCAAAGTTTGATACCAATGAAATAGGCCTATAGTTTGATGTAAAGTGTTTATCTTTAGATTAATGTATAGGTATAACATCAGCTTTTTTTAAAGCATTAGGCCATATAGCTTGTTCAATACAGAGATTTATAATATGAGTCAGCGGCTCAGCAATGTGCTCCGATAAAGCTAAAATAGTCTTCGCATGAATGTTATCTACCGCACCATTTTTAAGTTTCAATTCTTTAATAATTTTAATAACTTCAAATCTATTAGTTGGTGTTATAAATATGGTTTCAGATTTAACAGGTGGTAATTTATTTATGGCATTTGTTGTTTGCTGTATTTTATGGCTAAGTAGAGACCCAATATTACAGAATAATTGATTCATATCATTAGCAATTTGTTCTGGTTCCATAATTTTTTGATTATTTTCATTGTAAATGTAACTAATATTTTGATGATATCTACGCTTTTTGCCAAGTTTTGTATTTACTATATTCCATATTTTTAGGATTTTTAAAATTTTTGTTTATTTCATCCCTATTATATAATGTTTTCGCATTATTTATAACCTTCTCTAAAATCTTTACATAGTTCTTATATGCAATTTTATTTTGGATATTTTCCGGATTTGATTAATCCAGTAATCCAGCTACTTCTAGGTATATATTTTTTTGACTTTTTTAATTGTTTTGATTTTTCCAAACACATAGCTATATCTTTTGTGAGTGACTCTATGGCGTTATTTGGGTCCCGTTCTTGCAGTATACAGTCCCAGTTAATATTCTCAGCTAATTCAACCAATTTTTTATAATTTATTTGCATACTTTGTTTTTCTTTAACTTGATCTCTAATTTTATTCAATATTAAAAATAGTGGAAAATGATCATTAAAAAGGTTTTCAAATTTTAACGCAGTTGCTTTAAGAGTTTGCAACCTAACAAATACATTTTACTGCAACTGCAAAAAATTTAGGACTAACCGTCGATGTAAACCTTAGATTCATCGAACACTCTACTGAACTAATCAAGTGCTGTTACTACAGACTGAAACTTCTTTATGTTAGCCGACATCTTATGACGAAAAATATGAAAAAGAGATTGTGTGAAACTTTCATTTTGTCAAAGTTATCATACTGCAACATATATATATATATATATATATATATATATATATATATATATATATATTTTTTAAGTTCTCGCGGGCACTAAATGTATTAGATGGTTTCCGGGAACTCATCCGCGTAGTTGATAACTGATCCCTGCCGGGATCGATGGTAAAATGACGACGTTTCGGCAGAGTCACATCTGCCCTCTTCAGGTCGATTCGCATAATTCTCGTAGCCTTCTGCTTTCGCTTCTAGTTACTCGAATACTGATCAGTATTCGAGTAACTAGAAGCCAAAGCAGAAGGCTTACTCGAATACTAAATTATTCTTTATACTGTATTGTTCATGACATTATACACTTTAAGAACTTATATTCAATATAAATTGTACAAAAATTATACACTTCAATTGTTACCCAGAGTATTTAATTATTATTAATAAAGTAATCTTCTCAGTATTCACTCGTTCATTAAAGAAGTTTCATCATAAACGACATGATGTCGCTTTCTCAATTTTATGTCACTGGGATTCATAAAGCCAGCAGTATTGGTTTCGATTGACCAGAGAGGTCATTTGATGAGGGAAAATCGTTGACGTGAACCGAAACCAGGAATCTAATGGGAGACAATACCCGAAGAAAATATTGACAGAACGAGAAAATGGATTAAGTCTCTCCGCCTGCCTGCCTGGCTGCTAGTCTCGCAAAAGCAGGTTTCGAATGAGCTCAATTTCCGGTTTGTGTCACGTTTCAGACGGATTACACCAGCTGTCTTCTCTCTTTTATTCTGTTCTCTATTTAGACAATAGTCCAGTTCGGATACAATTGTACACGTTATATAGAGGCTGTTGTGTAAACTCGAATCAGTGAATATTTTTAAACAGTTTATTTTACATTTCTACTTTTGATTAACGATAACACGATATTTTATAAACTGAACCCTGTCAGATAAATATAAAAGAGATATGCTAAACCGAGCCGGCTTGTAACACCAAAATTCATTTGGTTTCTTTATTGATAAGCCATTACTAGAGTGGTAGCTTCTAAGGTTTATTAAGCTGTAGAGACAATTTTAGAAATATACATTTGAACTAGTGCCAGATATTGTTCCTATTTGAAAGTTGTTATGCTAATTTATTACACAGCCCCACAAAAAGAAAGTCTTGTGCATCGGACCGGATCTATGTAGGCCCATGTTTTTGAGGGTGCTGAATCCGAATCCGGAGTCAGTTTAACCTATTCAGGTCAGGGTCAAGGTCATTCCAAGGTCAAATTGCCATAATCTAATCAAAAAATCTGAAAAAAATCGTATAAGTGTTTTTTGGGTCGCTGAATCCGAATCCGGAGTCGGTTTGACTTCATGAGGTCAGGTTCAAGGTCATTCCAATGTCAAAGCTCCAAAATCTAATCAAAAATCTTAATTCTTTTTAATCTTGATTGAGTACATCAATTCCAAAAGCGCTCTTGTAAGCTTTTTTGACATTGTCTGAAATTGCCTGCAGGCTGATATTTGGCACACACGTAGCAAAATTTATCTGGGTTCTTATTACATGAATGCTTTGAGTATGAAAATGAAGGAAGATTTTGTGTTTTTAACTGACTTCCAAAAAGGAGGACGTTATCAATTCTTTTTTTTGTATGTATGTTACCTGATTTCTTCTCCTGTGGTGAATCGGTTTGAATGAGGATGGTCTTGTTTAATAGAGTATATATCCGGACTGGTGAAACTTTTTTGGAAAAGAATTCTATTGGCAAAGTGATAAAATTTGTGAATGAACACATGCGTGCATGGAAATCGACCAATATCCCTCATATTTTAGTAGATTTTTCGATAACTCCTTATGGATGTGTATAGTTTTTTAATGTTTAATCTATTAAGGAAGATCCTTAGGTGATCTCATATACTTTTCTGCGACGTGCAACTTACAGTTTTGCATAAAATCGCCCAAAAATTCAAAATTCTTATCAAAAATTTCATCGAAATGACATAACGGATATTCCCTCATAAATATTTTAATTCCAACGTAATAGTGCGGTAGTTTTAGGCACTGGAAGTTTTAATTGCGAATTTGAAAATTTTCTATTTACATCTCAACCATATAGGTAGTAAAGCATAGTACTTTCGTCTCCTTAAATCAATGAGTACGAAGTTAGTTTTGTTTGTATACCAGGCAAATACCTATTTAAATGTAAATTTTTCCATTTTGGGAAGACGGTGCTTTTGGTTGTAACATTCTCCAGGCCTAATAAAAAATTCAGTGACAACACATTTCAAACTTTAAACTGCTATTTGGGCTGTTTATACACAGGGTGTTTAGTTATAGCAAATAAAATCACAAAGTAAAGTGATAGAAGGAGTTGCATTTATATGATGATTGAAATATAGTACGGAGTAGAATGATAGTGGTCCATAGGCAGCCGTTTATACAGGATGGTTGGAATATATGGTGGACTGGACGTTTGGTGGAATAAAAATGTTGGAAAAAATGTAAAATTAAAATTATATAGGGTGATTAAAAAACTGTTATATTATCTGGACATAAGCAAATCATATACAGGATAGTTGAAATATATGCTGGAGTGGAATTATATTTATACAGTGTGATTAAAAAATTATTTGTTTTATAGCCCATGAGAATTTGCATAAAGTGTGGAGAGGACTTAATGTTACCCAAGGCGATAATATAAAATGTTAAAAATGAAATAATTTATGGGGTAGCCCACAAGGAGTTATATACTATAGTTGAAATATAGGACGGATTTGACTCCGTCCTATAGTTTACAGAAGGCAGCTAACAAATTTATGCTTATCCGTGGCCAGTCGTATGTACATGATGGTTGGTACATAGGACGGAGTGGATTTATCAACAGTTATACACAGTTGTCAAAAAAAGTTGAAAAGAGGTTACATGGCGTGGTCCATAAGGCATAAATATATTTTGGGCTTATTAAGTCAACGAGTACTAATACATTTTGTTCGTAAAGATTTCCCTGTCAATTTAAATGACAATGTATCATTGTGTAATGTTGAAGCTTTCGATGTTACCTGGTTCTGTCTATTAAGGTTATACATACAACATAAAAAATAAAGAATGAAAACTACCTTACTTAAAAAAAACTAAAAATTTGAAAATAAAACATTTTTAAAAAAATATGTAACCGACTTCCACTAAAAAGCTAAAAATAATTATAACAAAATACAACTCTAGCAAATAAATAACGCATTCAATGTTGTTAGGTACCTACCCAGGAAGTAAAAAATGTAAACATTAAAAGGTGCTCATTCAGTACTTGTACTTGTATTTTGTTATAATTATTTTTAGCTTTTTAGTTATAGGTAGAAAACCGACTTTTATACATTTCTATATATTTTTTTCATTCTTTATTTTTTATTTTGTATGTATAAACTTAATAGACAGAACCACGTAACGTCGAAGGCCTCAACATTCTTTCTCATTTAAATTGACAGGTAAATCTTTAGGAACAAAATGAACTAGTACGCGTTGACTTAATAAGCCCAAAATATATTTATGCCTTATGAACTACGCCATGTAACCTTTTTTCAACTTTTTTTGACAACCCTGTATAACTATAGATAACCCAACCTATGTGCCAACCATCTTGTACATACGACGACCCACGGACAAGCATAAATTTGTTAGCTGCCTTCTATAGGACGGAGTAGAATCCATCCCATATTTACGGAGTCAAATCCGTCCTATATTTCAACTATAGTATATAACTCTTTGTGTGCTACTCCATAAATTATTTCATTTTTAACATTTTATATTATCGCCCTGTGTAACATCAATTCCTCTTCACACTTTATGCAACTTCTTATGGGCTATAAAAGAAATATTTTTTTAATAACACTGTATAAATATAATTCAACTCCAGTATATATTTCAACCATCCTGTCTATGATTTGCTTATGTCCACATCATATAACAGTTTTTTAATCACCCTATATAATTTTAATTTCACATTTTTTCCAAACATTCTTATACCACCAAACGTCCAGTCCACCCTATATTCCAACCATTCTCTATATACAGCTGCCTACGGACCACCATCATTCTAGTCCGTCCTATATTTCAATCTTCATATAAATGCAACTCCTTCTATCACTTTAATTGATTGCTATAATTAAACACCCTGTCTATAAATGTACCAAATAGCAGTTTAAACTTTGACATGTGTTGTCACTAAATTTTCTGTTAAGCCAAAAACACCGTCTTCGCAAAATAGGTATTTGCCTTGTATACAACCAAAATTAAAGGAGCCGAAAATACTATGCTTTACTACCTTTATGCTTGAGATGTACAGAGAAAATTTTCAAATTCGCAATTAAGACTTCCAGTGCCTAAAATTCCCGCACTATAACGTTGGAATTAAAATATTTATTAGGAAATGTCTGTTATGTCATTTCGATGAAATTTTTGATAAGAATTTTGGAATTTTCGGCGATTTTCTGCAAAACTGCAAGTTGCACGTCGCAGAAAAGTATATGAGATAACCTAAGGATCTTCCTTAATAAATTAAACGTTACAAAACTATACACATCCATAAGGAGTTATCGAAAAATCGACTAAAATATTAGGGATATTGGTCGATTTCCATGCACGCATATGTTCATTCACAAATTTTATTACTTTACCAATAGAATTCCTTTCCAGAAGTTTCACCAATCCGTATATATACTCTATTAAACAAGACCATATTCATTCAAAACGGTGCACCACAGGAGAAGAAATCAGGTAACATACATACAAAAAAAAAACGCGACGAATTGATAACCTCCTCCATTTTTGAAATCGGTTAAAAATAGTTATTAATTGCACATGGATTCTAAACGGTTTTTATTTCAAGCCAGATGAAGTCGGTTCTTTTTTAAACATAAATTATTATAAGTCAAGTTAATGGGTTTAAATGTATTCTCAAGTAGAATAACCCTCAAGTATTTTGCAATATATCTACTTCTACTTCTATCTTATCATATCAGCGTACTAATTCTACCGGACTAAACCATTTCAGAAATTTCTCCGGGCAGGAAGCTGCCGAGGAGGTGGTCGGTAGATGCGAAGAACTGAAACTCATGATCGTCTTACAGACAACTTATTGTCTGTCTCGAAAACGCTTCTCTACCTTACGAAGGGCATTTGTCATCCGATAGCTGTGCCCTTTAAATCCTTATTGATGATTCATCTGACGACGCGAGGCCTCCAATACCGACGGAAATTTAGAAAATATACGAGGAAGATTCTACCGAAGAAATCTCTCTCTCCGGAGAGAAATGAAAAGGTTTAAGCCGGCAATTGAGATCCGGGGAACTAGCGTATGTGTGTGTGTATGTGTGTGTCAGTGTGATTTTCAAGTCGCTTTAGAAAGTTTGTGCTCGTTGAATTATTTCATGTTGTTAGAGTTTGCTCATTTATTTATGCTTTGAAAGAGGATCCTTCATATGAGCACGTGCAAGGCTCATACTTTGTGTTGGAACTCGATGATAATGGCTGTCTCTTCCGTTTACCAACTAAAATTCATTTACATAAGTTTCTTTAGAGATTTTCGTTTTATCTAAAGTTGCATGATATCGAATCGCACACTCGAAGCAGTGAGTTGTCTTGACTAACGCATTGTCTAGTTTTTTGGTGTCTAATTCTTAACCAAGCAATATGTCTGGCCGGGGAAAAGGTGGAAAAGTTAAAGGAAAGGCAAAATCGCGATCCAGCTGCGCCGGTTTACAGTTTCCGGTAGGCCGCATTCATCATTTATTAAGGAAAGGAAATTATGCCTAACGCGTCGGCGGCCATGCACCAGTATATTTGGCAGCTATTATGGAGTTTTTGGCTGGTGGAGTATTTGGCTCCTAAAGTTTTGGAGTTGGCCGGTAATGCTGCACTTGATAACAAGAAGACCGGTATTATTCTGAAACGTTTACAACTAGCCATCAGAAATGACGAAGAATTGAATAAATTGTTATCTGGCGCAACAATTCCACAGGGTGGTGTCTTATTCATTCAAGCTGTCCTGTTACCAAAGAAAATCGACAAAAAAAACCTTAAATGGATTAAGATGCCCAAACTACAAGCAGCTTAGAAACTACACTACATGTGCTACCAGATCAGATTAAATTAGAATATTACAGATGCTGGGATAGAAAGTGCAGAAAGTGGCCTAGGTTGTAGGAACGCCGCATAATTTTTTTAGCGTATGGGTTACATCTTATTCTTCTTCTTCAACAAGCAATCCCATAAGGGATCATTATGGACTTGAACAGTGAGTTCTTATTGACCAGACTCAAGTTTTGGTTAATTTTAAGTTAAATAAGCTATTATTTTCCTACACCTCGTCTATTTGCAAACTATTTTACTATTTTCACTTTTAAACATTGTAAAATGTTTTAACTCTATTCTCTTTTAAAGATAGTAAACTATATAATCACTGATAAAGCGTCCGTCACTTTAAAAGCGTTCAGAAATGCCCCTATGCGGAAGACACGTGGGTTATTATTGTAGATTATTGTAACATAAAAACTATATACAGGGTCGAGGTGGCCGGTTTACACTATCACTATTCACTCTTTCAACGTCTTTTATCACTTTATTAGCGTCTATATGGGGGAGACTCAACTAGCTACATTTCTAAAGAACATTTTTTATTAATTTAATGTTTAACTTACTCCTAACCTTAAGCTAGCACACGCACACAAGCAGCCACCTCGCCATCTTGCCCACATCTCTTCGCACATATGTTGCAACGCCGTACGCTCTATCCATAGGTGGCTCCCACTAGGTAGTATGCAGATATCTTTCCTCTTGTCCCTAGTTGTACTTTATCTTCTGCATGGGTCTCCTGCATGGCTACCAAGTCAACTTCGTTATCGTACAGGATTTTATGCAATTTGGTCCACTTATGCCTTCGATATTAAAATGGCAGATTCGGATGCAGCGTCCAAAATCTTTAGTTAATTGGTGCCTAGAAGGACTGGTTTTTGCGGATAGCATATTGAATCTGTGATATGGGGCAGGAATTTCTTTATTTTTCTTATTCTGCCGCCTCTTGTGTTAGTTCATTTAGCGTTACCTAGAGTGCACCACTCTACACCCCGCAGAATAAAAAAAGAAAGATACAACCTTCCCAATGGATGAATATCCCCAATGTGGTTCAAGTGATAGCTGGCAATCAACGTCAGAAGATTTTATAAAAATTGCTTTACATTAAACAGGAGATTCGCCGTTTCAGAGAAGAGTAAGAGGAGAAACTACAATACCTTATTTTACTCAGAACACTTTTTCCAATGTTTTCAATAATATAATTGTAATTGTGAGCTTAAAAATGGCAGCTCCTTTAAATAGCAACGTTTCCTATGCGACACAAATGTAGCAACCAAAAAATCCCAAACGTCAGCTTTTATTAAAGACCACAGAGATGTAAACACAATTCCCCGTTGTCGGTAAACAACGCACGCACCTCAGCACAGGTCTTGCTCTATTAATTTGCTACTCTCTGCCGGAAATAAGCAGAGCAATAATTGGTCGACCAAACCAGACCGCATTCGACGTCAAACTGCCTCGATTAATTACTTTATTAAATACGCATCCCCGGGGAGAAATTGAAAACGAGGATAATGGGGAAGAGAGAACAAGTGAGGAGTAAGTGTACAAACAATCGTCGTCATCTCGGCACGCTGTTTGTACGGTTTGTTTATGCAAAAGACAAGAAGTTAGTTGAGCGGAAAATCGTTAGTTAGAGCGTGGAGAACTATGTGTATGTGTTATGTATTTAAACTCAAATTTCGCAATAAACAATAATATTAGCCTAGCTCGGGTTGTGGACAAATAGTCAAAGCAAGTGTTTCCTGTTCATTTGTTTTGAACTGAAGTTGTGTTGCTTGATATTCATCTATAATATATATATATATATATATATATATATATATATATATATATATATATATTCTTATGGAAATTTTATTTTGTGGTGTGATTATATTTTATATTTTCTATTTAACTTTCCACTCCATAAAAAGTCCACACAATCTTTTCTCCAAAACTGCTTCGGCTTTTGAGACTCTTTCTGTAAACTAGCTGTCGTCCAGTGGTCGAAATTCGACCAATTTTGTCAATATCTCTGGCAGCTTAAATAACCGGAAAATTTTATCTTGGCATTCCAACCTAGGATTTTAGGGAGAACAGCAATTACACGGAACGGGGCCAGATTCGGAACATCTGTGTGTTTCCTCGAAAATCCTAGATGTCGGTCTTAACATCTCGCTTCTACAAATAAGTAACGAAATTCAAGTTTTTTTCAGATATAATTCATAGAACTTTATTTGTGTTCAAATTCGTAATTCTTAATTTAATATGACAACAATTCAACCGCAAATGGGCTACCCTACATATTTATTTTTTCTAACCTCCCTGTATAGCTATAATTGCACTCAATTCTCTAACATTTATTAAAATCCTCATTATAATAGTTCCATCTCATTATATATTTCCACCAGCCTGTATATGCAACTGCTCATGGAGCACGCATAATATTTTTTAACATTTTTGAACCACCCGGTAAACCATTCTGTATATGCCACTGCCTATGAGCCACCGTATTTACTCTTTTTGTTTATGAAATTTTTAACTACCTTCTGTAACTATAATTCTACTCCGACCTATATTTCAATCATCATATATATGGAACTCTTCGTGGGCTACTCTATAAATCATTTCCTTTTCTAACATTTTTTATCATCATCCTGTATATCTGTAATTCCTCTCACCCAATATTTCAGTTTCCTATATATACAACTGCTTATGGGTTACGAAATGTTGCATTTCCATTTCTGCCACCCTCTATATGCATCTCTGTATAATATTTTTTGCAATACCCTGTATAACTGTAATTCTACTGCACCTTCTATTCAACCGCTAATGGGCTTCCCTATATAATTATTTTATTAGTTATAATTGCACTCTACTCTATATTTTAAACACCTTATATATATGCAACTGCTTATGTGCAACCCACGAAAAAATGATTTCTAACACATCTGGGATCGCCCTGTATAGTTATAAATTCAACGATTACTTTACCACTAAACAATAACAACGCTTGCATGCCACTTCCAGAAGTACATGCTCTAAGTATATAATAGCACTGGTCCCTCTATATATAATTACTCAATGTTTTGAGTTTGGCGGCTGCGGCACATTCAGTTGTTTGGCGTTGACATTATGGACGTAAATAATGAATTTTTATTATATTTTATTTAATGAGTGAACCAATATTATAAATTAATATTAGCATTCTGCACTGAAGGTCGTCAGTAGCTACTAAACAAAACAAAAATGAAGAAAATCGGTTGAGAGACACAGGAGAAAATGGTACCTAATCGTTTTGTCTTTGCCTATTTATATATAGATATAATTATAAGCGCCAATTGACTTTTCGTCAATAATAAAACACCAAATTTTATTTATTTTAGATTATCAAACTCTCTCTTTTTTTCAATTATAATCATATAACATCAAATTATAAGAAATCAATCAAAAATAAATCAAATTTAACTCAAAAATATAAAAAACAGAAAACTTTATAATTAGATTAGTAATTAATTCTATTTTTATGAAACAATTAAATTTTAAGTTCAATGATTAATCAAATTTCCCAAATATATGTTCCTTGAATTTCTAACTTTATAATGTAAATGAATATAAATTTAAATTTTTTAATTAATTTTCAACTGTAAATCCTTTTGAAAAATGCTTTTGCTGCTGGATGCTGTCTCACCTAAATGTATCTCAGATGATACCTCACACGCTGCTATCTAACTGCAATACCTCTGCTACCAATGCTTAAAACCTTTGCTATTTGTCTGCCAAACACATCTGCTACCAATGCATGAAAATCTTTAATATTTACTTCTGTTACCAAATTTCAACCGTTCACTTTCAGCTTCTCTCCTGGATTACTTTGTTTGATTCTATAATTGCTGCTATACCTTTTTACTGCTTTGCCCGTATTATATTTTAGTACATTCCCATTAATTGTGTACAGTTTAATTCAACTAGTCATCGGATGTGATTTGTTTCCCTTCAATTTACTTTTCTCTTAAATTTTGAATTTTGAAAACTTCTTACTTTGACAACTAACTGTAACTTTATAACCCCTAACAATATGTACTGCTTCACTCTCAAATTTAGACTCTTCAAAAATGATGTTTGATCTTTCTTTTATAATTTTTAATTTTGGCATAAAACTGATTATGTTTAACTTATTAAATCCGCATATTTCAAATCCTTTTTCCAATATTTTATTCCCTATCTAATCAATTTGTTTATAATACCTTCTACTTTTCTTAAAATCTGCAATTTATAATTTGCCTAAAATTCTAAATTATTACCCCTATTGTTCCTAAAATATGAAATTACAATAATTGGGCCTAACATAGAATAATAATTTGTTCATTGTTCGTTCTAAGTTGATTTTTAGGGTTCCGTATATACAATATACGGATACCCTTATAATATCACTCAGGATTTCTGCCTCTGTCACATCACAGCCATTTTCTCCTAAACTACTAAATGGAAGAGGTTGAAATTTGGTAGCAATGTATAGTTTGGTGACCCGATCAGGAGTACATATCGTAAAAGACAAAAATTTGATTTTAGGGGTACTTCTGGGGGGAAAACTAAAAAAATCGACCGTTCCCCGCCCCTGATCTCCGAAACTACTGAGCCTAAAATTTTGAAAAAAATAGGAAATGTAGAGCGTTGCCCGAACTTTACAGGCAAATTAAGGAGAAACCATTAATGTTAATTTTGGGGGGCAAATTATAGAATTAAATAAAAATTTAAAAATAAAAAATTTTTCAAACACATCATGTAATATATCAAATGAAAGGTCTTATTCTGAGGAACACAAATATATTTTTTTATATTTAAAAAAATATTTAAAAAGATATTAACGAAAATATACCAAAATTTCCCCATCCCCCCCCTTATCTCTGAAACTATAACACGTAAAGTTTTGAAAAAAAAATAGATTTATAGGTTCTGACCTGAAGTTTACTGGAAAAATAAGGAGAAAACTCTACTTTTAATTTTGGGGGGGCGATTACAGAATTAAATGTCATCATGTTATATATCTAATGAAAAGGCTCATTACGACGAAAACAAATATATTTTTTTCATATTTTTAAAATAAATTAATTAAAAGATATTAACAAAAATATAAAAAAAATTACCCATCCCCCCCCTTATCTCCAAAACCATGAGCTGGAAAATTTTGAAAAAAAAATGGAGGTATAGCCCCTCACCTGAAATTTACTGGAAAATTAAGGAGAAACCCCTAATATTTATTTTGGGGGGGCAAATTATAGAATTAAATAGAAAATTAAAATTAAAATTGTTTCTAACCCATCATGTTATATATCAAATGAAAGGGCTCATTATGACGAAAACAAATATATTTTTTTCATATTTTTAAAATAAATTAATTAAAAGATATTAAAATATATATAAAAAAATTTACCCATTCCCCCCCTTATCTCCGATATCATAAGCTGAAAAATTTAGAAAAACTGGAAGTATAGCCCTCACCTGAACTTTACTGGAAAAATAAGAAAAAACCCCTAATATTCATTTTGGGGGGCAAATTATAGAATTAAATGGAAAATAAAAATTATAATTGTTTCTAACGGGTCATATAATATATCAAATCTCAGGGCTCATTATGACGAATAGGTACAAATATGTTTTTTAATTTTTTTAAAATGAGTATTTTAAAATATATTTAAAAAAATATTTTAAAAAAATTACCCATTCTCCCCGTTATTTCCCAAACTCTAAGACCTCATTTTTTGTTTATATGAAAATTATGAAAAAAATACCTAATTCTATTATTTGGAGGCCAAATAATATAAAAACGGAAAATAAATTACTAGAAAACCTCCATAGTAATTTTAGGGACAAATTATACAATTAAATGGAAAATAAAGATTCAATTTTCAAACGCATCATGTAATATATCAGATAAAAGGCTCATTATGTGAATTACAAATATATCATATTTTTAAATCATTTGTTTAAAAGGTATTAACATCGACTTAATTCCCACTTTAGAAACTACACTATTTAAATTTTGAAAAATTTATTTTATTTGTATTTTTAAATAATTTGAATAACAGATTTAATAATTTATAATTTAAACTTTGACCTATTTTGCCGTTTTTCTTCCAATCTACAGAGCCTCAAAACTCAGACAGTAGATTATAAAAGGCATTTCTGAAAGTTTATTAGTAAAATAAAACTCGAATGTTACTTTTTGGGGGCCAAATTTGAAAATTAAATACATATGTATTGTGATAAAAATCAAGCGAATCCTAAAGCAGATAAAATAAAAAGTCTACGTGTGGAACATCAAAGTGTATATTTTTTATAAATTTAAAACGCTTCCTGTAAAAGATATAAGGGTAAGTATAAGAAAATGCACTCATTCCCTGCTTGTCTGGAATATTCGAATCTTGAAGGTGGTACGGAACCCTAAGTATGCGAGTCCAACTCGCACTTGACCAAATTATTGTATATAATATTGTTAAATAAAGCTTTGTGTATACCCCGTACATTGCCTCCAGCTTTGAATTTCTACATAAAACTTAGTAATTTTACCACACCTCGGAATACTCAGAACAATTCTCTTATAGCATTCTGCTCTAAAACTATAGTTATGATTAGTTTTCTCTTCAGGCAACTCTAGATTTTCTAGGTTATGGGCAACCCTGTACAATAGCTTCATAATTACAATGATATTTTCAGAGGAAGGAGAACTTTTCCTATACTTACTAGGAACTGTTAGTATACATAGTAGGTAAATTTATTATACCACTAGCTTTTACCCGCGGCTTCGCTCGAGTTGACATTCTTGACCAGTTCAACTAAGACCGTTGTTTTATCTTTTTTTATACACCGTGGCTGAAGCTGTAGTCAACAAGATATTAATTTGACCGTCGGTAATACAGCTCCTAGAGTTTGAACGTTTTGGCGTTGAAGTTGCTAATTTTTTAACAATCTTGTCTACTAAAATACTGTTTATCCTCCGTAAAAATATATTTTTTAAACAAAATGTATCCTATGTCCTTTCTAATATCTCTAGGAATATGTGTACCAACTTTCATGATACACAGTAGAGTAGTTTTGACGTAACACACAAACTTACATTCACATTTATAATGTTAGTAAGGATTGATGTCAATTTGGTCAGATAAAATAACTCTAGATGAATAAAATATTTCAAAGATAGAATAAAGAGGTATCTTCCACTTGTTGATTCTCAAAGTCGAAGAACGCAAACAATTTCGTACTCAGCAACTCTGGAATTCTTTTTCGAACTTCATTGTGTTCCAACAGCGAACGAAACAATGAAAGAACTGTACTTCAGAATTCTAATTTATTTTAATTTTGTGTTTTTCAAACTTCGAAACTGTATGTGTGTGTGCACCAGGTGATCTAAATTTCAAAAGAATTTCATTACGAGGGTTTTTAAAAGGAAAGAAAAGTTTCCCTCAAGGGGAACCAACTTATATGAAGATTAAATGCGGTGTAAGTAAAACAAATCAATAAACTTTTATGCGGCTGTGTGGAAAACTTCGTGGTTACGTTATTCGTACGTTTCGTTTTAGAGGAAACATTTATTATTTGCTTTTCGAGATTTTACAAGTATTTTAAAGCAAGACAACGTGTTTAACAGGGTGTTCCAAATAGTAACCTCATAATAATTTTATACGAATACGTTTTAGCAAGAAACTTTACAGACCAAAGATTTAGGATTTAACCATCGCTATTATTGGATTTGACCTAGACATTTTATAATCTACTGTCTGAATTTTGATGCTCTGTACATTGGAAAATAAAGGGGAAAATAGGTCAAGTTTTGAATTATATATTATTAAATCTGTTATTCAAATTATTTAAAAATACAAATAAAATATATTTTTCAAAATTTAAATAGTGTAGTTTCTAAAGTCGATGTTTAATATTTTTGTTAATATCTTTAAAACAAATGATTTAAAAATATGATATATTTGTAATGCACATAATGAGCCTTTTATCTGATATATTACATGATGAAATTGAATTTTTATTTTCCAATTAATTGTATAATTTGTCCCTAAAATTACTATGGGGGTTTTCTAATAACTTTTCTTATAAATTTCAAATGAGCAGTACCCCTAATTATTTTCAAAATTGAAGGTAGTCTGGTTTCGGAAATAAAGCGAGAAATGACAATTTTTTATATCTTTATGTTAATATCTTGTAAACAATTAATTAAAAAAATAAGAAAAATATGTATTTGTATTCCTCATAACGAGCCCTTTCATTTCATGTATTGCATGATGCGTTAATTTTTTTTTCCTTTTAATTTTATAATTTGGCCTCCAATATTAATATTAGGGATTTTTTCATATTTTTCCTGTAAACAAAAAACAATTAGGTCTTATAGTTTGGGGAATAAAGGGGGAGAATGGGTAATTTTTTAAATACTTTTTTAATATATTTTAAAATATTCATTTAAAAAAAAATAAAAAAATATAATTGTATTCGTCATAATGAGCCCTGTGATTTGATGTATTGCATGATCCGTTAGAAACAAGTTTAATTTTTTATTTTTCATTTAATTCTGTCATTTGCCCCCCAAAATTAATATTAGGGGTTTCTCATTATTTTTCCAGTAAAGCTCAGGTGAAGTGCTATACCTCTATTTTTTCAAAATTTAACAGCTTGTGGTTTCGGAGATAAGGGAGGGGAATGGGTAATTTTTTTATATTTTTGTTAATATCTTTTAATTTATTTATTTTAAAAATATGAAAAAAAATATATATGTTTTCGTCATAATGAGCCCTTTCATTTTCCAGTAAACTTCAGGTAAGACTGTATACCTCTATTTTTTTCAAAACTTTACGTTTTATAGTCTCGGGGATAACGGGGGGGGGTATGTGTAAATTTTGGTATATTTTCGTTAATATCTTTTTTAACTATTTTTGAAATTTGAAGACGCGAGATGTAAGACCCACATCAGAATCAGTACACAGAGGTTCCGAATCTGGAGCCGTTCCGTGTAATTGCTGTTCTCCCTTAACTCCTAGGACAGAATGTCACGATAAAATTTTCAGGTTACTTCACTGAGATATTGAATACTCTCTTCGAGGTGTCATTCCTTTGTACGCAAGCCAAAATATATTATATATAAATATAATATATATTGTTTCTGGTCGGGAACCTTCATCAGTTGCGCTTCCCACAATTGAATGTCCTCTCGAACACTTCTTTATGCATTTGATGCATTTCGTTAAATTTGAAGAAGCGAGATGTAAGACCGACATCTAGGATTTTCAAAAGAATCAGTACACAGAGGTTCCGAATCTGGAGCCGTTTCGTGTAATTGCTGTTCTCCCTTAACTCCTAGGACAGAATGTCACGATAAAATTTTCAGGTTACTTCAGCTGTCAGAGATATTGAAGAGAGTATTCAATATTAATGGTTTCTCCTTATTTTTCCTGTAAAGTTCGAACAACGTTCTATATTTCGGAGATCAGAGGGGAACGATCGATTTTTTAGTTTTTCCCCCCAGAAGTACCCCTAAAATAAAAATTTCTTCTTTTACGATATGTACTATTAATCGGGTCAGCAAACTATACATTGATACCAAATTTCAACCTCTTCCGTCCAGTAGTTTAGGAGAAAATGCTGTGATGTGACAGAGGCAGAAATCCGGAGTGATATTATAAGGGTATCCGTATATTGTATATACGGAACCCTAAAAAGTACAAATTACCCCGTAAATACCACCCCATTGAAATTAATCGCTACCACTTCACAAATCAACACTTGTAGGTTTTGCTTTAAGGTAAAAACTCATGTAAATTGAAAATGTTTTAACCCTTATGTTTGAAAGGGCTTGAGCTGATAGAGTGGCCTAATAGTACTAATTACGAACTTGTATAAACTTTAAACGCTCATATCTAACTTAGCTCGTATTCTACAAAAAAAACATAAATAAAAAAAACAAAACCTACAGTTTTGTACTGTATAAAATAAAATTTTGCTTATCTCTCACACTTTTTAAGTTATCTCGTAGATTTTAAGTTATTATAAATTACAAAAATACAATATTCTCTAGAGGCTCGCCTTTTTTCAAAACTACTTACTTTAAATCGGTCAAACTTTCTGTGCCTATTTGAAATAAGTAAGTTAAGTGATTTGTGAAGTGGTAGTAGCAATTAATTTCAGCTGGAGTGGTATTCAGAGGGTGATTTGTATTTTTTTTTTCTCAAAAAAACAACAAAAAAAATCAACCTTATTTATGTCATAACTCGTTTAATTTTCATGCTAGAGACAAATTATAGGTTTTTTTAAAGTATTTATACACTTTCACCGAAAAATGCATTTTTTTCAGTTATTTCAGCATAAACCGTTCAATTTTTGTTTAAATAAATGTTAATAAATAAATAATTGCTTTATTGTCCAACAGTCTCCCATTTACAGGACAATTTAAACAAACAACATTGCAGTACTAACTATTTGATTCAGGGTACATGTAAAAATATCACAATAATTGCATATATTATTAAAATTATTGCACATAACATAAACTGGTGATTTCAATAAAATGTTTGTTCAGGCTCTTGGTGGCCCTAGCGCTAGGTGTTTCCTTGAGTGAAACGTAGGTATATTAAAATTAATTTGATTTAACAATTCCGAACAGTCTACCATATTATTTACTAATTTAAACAAGAATACAACAGATGCACAATTTCTCCTTAATTGCAAAGAAGGCAGTTGAAAACGTTTACATAACTCATCATTAGGTATATTCCTTTCTGGATATAATCCATCACTTTTGAGAACCAAATATTTCAGGAATTTGCTTTGGACCATTTCGATACGTTTGCTGTGAATATCATAATATGGATGCCAAATCATACTTGCATATTCAACTTTAGAGCGAACATACCCAAAATATAATGTTTTCAATGCGGAAATATTAGTAAAGTCTCGGCAGTTTCTTAATATAAATCCATAAGACTTTAATGCTTTAGATGTTTTTACAGATAGGCGCTCTACAAAGGTTAATTTATCGTCAAAGGTAACTCCCAAATCCTTGATACTAGTATTTCGCTCCAACAGTGTACCTTGACTTGAATAAGGAAATTTAGACAAATAAAAACAGAAACCACAACACAAGCCTTTTTTTGTTTTTTATAAGCTACATTTTTTATCCAAATGGTTTTTTCTTAAAGTGTATATGTTTAAAGTTATTTACGAAAACCCGTATAAAAACATGTTTTTTTGTTGAAAAATCCATAAATTCACTTGCGATTAATTCGAAAAGAAAAAACTTTGTGGAAAAGAAAACAGAAAAAACTTCATGCAACAAAAGTTGGTTAAAATTAGTCAATTTAATCATTTCCGGACTATTTTTCATATAATGTTTTTCACCCCATTGGCTGGACTTTTTTCAGAATTTAAATCTTATTACTGTTTACAGAAAATGTAGTTTCGTATTCTAAACCAAACTGCACCTAATAACCTAATAAACTACATAGATAACTCTTATACTTTGGACTTTTCTCCACTCCATTCTGATGCGGGAAATATAAACGGCGTTTGAGCCATTAAACACCGCCCTCTTAAAATAAAACTACTCTGTTCGCAATTCCGATTACGAACTTGCTTTTTAGTCTGTGAGAACAAGCGTCTGCTCCACAGGAGTGTTTTTCCGTCTTCCAATTTCTATTTTGCGCCTCAACCATTTACCCTCTAATTTGCGTTTTCGCACCGAGACTGTGAGAGGGAGAGATGAGCCTCGAATGGTGGGTTGCATATGCAACTGACAGAAGGAAAATTACACTCGAACCCGACTTCAAGGATTCTCACTGTCTATTCGATTTCGATGTAATGTCATTACCTATTGTTCGAACTTCCTTTGGAAAACAAAGGTTGGGTCTCACAAAGTGAGTAATTTATATTTCCAACTAACGAACGGGAAACGTTTCTCCTTAAATGGCATATTCCTAGAACAGTGCGCGCAGATATAAGGGAACAACAATATTCTAGTTGTCTGGCTGAAAAATAATAACACCAACAACGAGTTCTCATTAGGGACTTTTGTTCTATACAAACAATCCGATGTGTCCGGAATAATAAGCATTATGGAACACAAAGATACAATAGCAGCGTTTCTTATGCATTTTTCAGCAAACTCATAAGCAATGGAGAGAACTCCTGACTAAAAATATTTTTTTCCTTTAACTTTTACACCAGAAGCATGTTATGGCAATAAAAGCGAATTTATGACTCCTAAATTAGAAAATGGTAATGATCTTCATACAGTTATTTATTACTAGCCGTTACTCGTGTATTTGGTGTAAAATTATATGTATATCTTTGGAAGGGTACTTGTTTTAGATCACAGTTTTATTACAATCTATCTGTTTAATTGAAATAAATTCCCCGATAAAAAGCACCCTATATATTAACACACTTACTAAAGGACCTCCTAAGGAATTTTTATCCAAATTCATTCAGTAGTGTGTTAAGACAGAAAAACAGACAGAAAAGCTGGCAGACATAAATTGGAAATATTGGTGTCACGCCAAAAAAAGCGTAATTTGACCAACATCTGCAAATAGGGGTTGAAATATCTGAATATCTGAATTTCTTAATTGTTAATGTTTTGAATTGTAAAATTTTTTAATTTTGAAATTCCCAAATTTTTTGATTTCTAAATTTTTAAATTTTCAAGTTATAAAATTTTAAAATTTTTAAATTTTAAAATTTTAAAATTTTTAAATTTATAAATTTATTAATTTTTTAATTTTTAAATTTTTAAATTTTTAAATTTTTAAATTTTTAAATTTTTAAGTTTTTAAATTTTTAAATTTTTAAATTTTTAAATTTTTAAATTTTTAAATTTTTAAATTTTTAAATTTTTTAAATTTTTAAATTTTTAAATTTTTAAATTTTTAAATTTTTAAATTTTTAAATTTTTAAATTTTAAATTTTTAAATTTTTAAATTTTTAAATTTTTAAATTTTTAAATTTTTAAATTTTTAAATTTTTAAATTTTTAAATTTTTAAATTTTTAAATTTTTAAATTTTTAAATTTTTAAATTTTTAAATTTTTAAATTTTTAAATTTTTAAATTTTTAAATTTTTAAATTTTTAAATTTTTAAATTTTTAAATTTTTAAATTTTTAAATTTTTAAATTTTTAAATTTTTAAATTTTTAAATTTTTAAATTTTTAAATTTTTAAATTTTAAATTTTTAAATTTTTAAATTTTTAAATTTTTAAATTTTAAATTTTTAAATTTTTAAATTTTTAAATTTTTAAATTTTTAAATTTTTTTAATTTTTAAATTTTTAAATTTTTAAGTTTTTAAATTTTTAAATTTTTAAATTTTTAAATTTTTAAATTTTTAAATTTTTAAATTTTTAAATTTTTAAATTTTTAAATTTTTAAATTTTTAAATTTTTAAATTTTTAAATTTTTAAATTTTAAATTTTTAAATTTTTAAATTTTTAAATTTTTAAATTTTTAAATTTTTAAATTTTTAAATTTTTAAATTTTTAAATTTTTAAATTTTTAAATTTTTAAATTTTTAAATTTTTAAATTTTTAAGTTTTTAAATTTTTAAATTTTAAATTTTTAAATTTTTAAATTTTAAATTTTAAATTTTTAAATTTTTAAATTTTTAAATTTTTAAATTTTTAAATTTTTAAATTTTTAAATTTTTAAATTTTTAAATTTTTAAATTTTTAAATTTTTAAATTTTTAAATTTTTAAATTTTTAAATTTTTAAATTTTTAAATTTTTAAATTTTTAAATTTTTAAATTTTTAAATTTTTAAATTTTAAATTTTTAAATTTTTAAATTTTAAATTTTTAAATTTTTAAATTTTTAAATTTTTAAATTTTTAAATTTTTAAATTTTTAAATTTTTAAATTTTTAAATTTTTAAATTTTTAAATTTTTAAATTTTTAAATTTTTAAATTTTTAAAAAAAGAATTTTAGAATTTTAGAATTTTAGAATTTTAGAATTTTAGAATTTTAGAATTTTAGAATTTTAGAATTTTAGAATTTTAGAATTTTAGAATTTTAGAATTTTAGAATTTTAGAATTTTAGAATTTTAGAATTTTAGAATTTTAGAATTTTAGAATTTTAGAATTTTAGAATTTTAGAATTTTAGAATTTTAGAATTTTAGAATTTTAGAATTTTAGAATTTTAGAATTTTAGAATTTTAGAATTTTAGAATTTTAGAATTTTAGAATTTTAGAATTTTAGAATTTTAGAATTTTAGAATTTTAGAATTTTAGAATTTTAGAATTTTAGAATTTTAGAATTTTAGAATTTTAGAATTTTAGAATTTTAGAATTTTAGAATTTTAGAATTTTAGAATTTTAGAATTTTAGAATTTTAGAATTTTAGAATTTTAGAATTTTAGAATTTTAGAATTTTAGAATTTTAGAATTTTAGAATTTTAGAATTTTAGAATTTTAGAATTTTAGAATTTTAGAATTTTAGAATTTTAGAATTTTAGAATTTTAGAATTTTAGAATTTTAGAATTTTAGAATTTTAGAATTTTAGAATTTTAGAATTTTAGAATTTTAGAGGAGTGTTTTTTAAATTTTTAAATTTTTAAATTTTTAAATTTTTAAATTTTAAAATTTTTGAATTTTATATTTTTTTAAATTTTTTAATTTCTAATTATTAAATCTCCAAATTTTTAAATTTTATTTTTTTTTAATTTTTGCTTTAGAATTTTAGAGTTTTAGATTTTAGAATTTAGAATTTTAGAATTTTAGAATTTTAGAATTTTAGAATTTTAGAATTTTAGAATTTTAGAATTTTAGAATTTTGAATTTTAAATTTTTAAATTTTAGAATTTTAAATTTTAGAATTTTAGAATTTTAAATTTTAGAATTTTAGAATTTTTTTAGAATTTTAAATTTTTTTTAGAATTTTAGAATTTTAGAATTTTAGAATTTTAGAATTTTAGAATTTTAGTTATTAGGAATTTTAGAATTTTAGTTAGAATTTTAGAATTTTAGAATTTTAGAATTTTAGAGAATTTTAGAATTTTAGAATTTTAGAATTTTAGAATTTTAGAATTTTAGAATTTTAGAATTTTAGAATTTTAGAATTTTAGAATTTTAGAATTTTAGAATTTTAGAATTTTAGAATTTTAGAATTTTAGAATTTTAGAATTTTAGAATTTTAGAATTTTAGAATTTTAGAATTTTAGAATTTTAGAATTTTAGAATTTTAGAATTTTAGAATTTTAGAATTTTAGAATTTTAGAATTTTAGAATTTTAGAATTTTAGAATTTTAGAATTTTAGAATTTTAGAATTTTAGAATTTTAGAATTTTAGAATTTTAGAATTTTAGAATTTTAGAATTTTAGAATTTTAGAATTTTAGAATTTTAGAATTTTAGAATTTTAGAATTTTAGAATTTTAGAATTTTAGAATTTTAGAATTTTAGAATTTTAGAATTTTAGAATTTTAGAATTTTAGAATTTTAGAATTTTAGAATTTTAGAATTTTAGAATTTTAGAATTTTAGAATTTTAGAATTTTAGAATTTTAGAATTTTAGAATTTTAGAATTTTAGAATTTTAGAATTTTAGAATTTTAGAATTTTAGAATTTTAGAATTTTAGAATTTTAGAATTTTAGAATTTTAGAATTTTAGAATTTTAGAATTTTAGAATTTTAGAATTTTAGAATTTTAGAATTTTAGAATTTTAGAATTTTAGAATTTTAGAATTTTAGAATTTTAGAATTTTAGAATTTTAGAATTTTAGAATTTTAGAATTTTAGAATTTTAGAATTTTAGAATTTTAGAATTTTAGAATTTTAGAATTTTAGAATTTTAGAATTTTAGAATTTTAGAATTTTAGAATTTTAGAATTTTAGAATTTTAGAATTTTAGAATTTTAGAATTTTAGAATTTTAGAATTTTAGAATTTTAGAATTTTAGAATTTTAGAATTTTAGAATTTTAGAATTTTAGAATTTTAGAATTTTAGAATTTTAGAATTTTAGAATTTTAGAATTTTAGAATTTTAGAATTTTAGAATTTTAGAATTTTAGAATTTTAGAATTTTAGAATTTTAGAATAGAATTTAGAATTTTAGAATTTTAGAATTTTAGAATTTTAGAATTTTAGAATTTTAGAATTTTAGAATTTTAGAATTTTAGAATTTTAGAATTTTAGAATTTTAGAATTTTAGAATTTTAGAATTTTAGAATTTTAGAATTTTAGAATTTTAGAATTTTAGAATTTTAGAATTTTAGAATTTTAGAATTTTAGAATTTTAGAATTTTAGAATTTTAGAATTTTAGAATTTTAGAATTTTAGAATTTTAGAATTTTAGAATTTTAGAATTTTAGAATTTTAGAATTTTAGAATTTTAGAATTTTAGAATTTTAGAATTTTAGAATTTTAGAATTTTAGAATTTTAGAATTTTAGAATTTTAGAATTTTAGAATTTTAGAATTTTAGAATTTTAGAATTTTAGAATTTTAGAATTTTAGAATTTTAGAATTTTAGAATTTTAGAATTTTAGAATTTTAGAATTTTAGAATTTTAGAATTTTAGAATTTTAGAATTTTAGAATTTTAGAATTTTAGAATTTTAGAATTTTAGAATTTTAGAATTTTAGAATTTTAGAATTTTAGAATTTTAGAATTTTAGAATTTTAGAATTTTAGAATTTTAGAATTTTAGAATTTTAGAATTTTAGAATTTTAGAATTTTAGAATTTTAGAATTTTAGAATTTTAGAATTTTAGAATTTTTTTAGAATTTTAGAATTTTAGAATTTTAGAATTTTAGAATTTTAGAATTTTAGAATTTTAGAATTTTAGAATTTTAGAATTTTAGAATTTTAGAATTTTAGAATTTTAGAATTTTAGAATTTTAGAATTTTAGAATTTTAGAATTTTAGAATTTTAGAATTTTAGAATTTTAGAATTTTAGAATTTTAGAATTTTAGAATTTTAGAATTTTAGAATTTTAGAATTTTAGAATTTTAGAATTTTAGAATTTTAGAATTTTAGAATTTTAGAATTTTAGAATTTTAGAATTTTAGAATTTTAGAATTTTAGAATTTTAGAATTTTAGAATTTTAGAATTTTAGAATTTTAGAATTTTAGAATTTTAGAATTTTAGAATTTTAGAATAGAATTTAGAATTTTAGAATTTTAGAATTTTAGAATTTTAGAATTTTAGAATTTTAGAATTTTAGAATTTTAGAATTTTAGAATTTTAGAATTTTAGAATTTTAGAATTTTAGAATTTTAGAATTTTAGAATTTTAGAATTTTAGAATTTTAGAATTTTAGAATTTTAGAATTTTAGAATTTTAGAATTTTAGAATTTTAGAATTTTAGAATTTTAGAATTTTAGAATTTTAGAATTTTAGAATTTTAGAATTTTAGAATTTTAGAATTTTAGAATTTTAGAATTTTAGAATTTTAGAATTTTAGAATTTTAGAATTTTAGAATTTTAGAATTTTAGAATTTTAGAATTTTAGAATTTTAGAATTTTAGAATTTTAGAATTTTAGAATTTTAGAATTTTAGAATTTTAGAATTTTAGAATTTTAGAATTTTAGAATTTTAGAATTTTAGAATTTTAGAATTTTAGAATTTTAGAATTTTAGAATTTTAGAATTTTAGAATTTTAGAATTTTAGAATTTTAGAATTTTAGAATTTTAGAATTTTAGAATTTTAGAATTTTAGAATTTTAGAATTTTAGAATTTTAGAATTTTAGAATTTTAGAATTTTAGAATTTTAGAATTTTAGAATTTTAGAATTTTAGAATTTTAGAATTTTAGAATTTTAGAATTTTAGAATTTTAGAATTTTAGAATTTTAGAATTTTAGAATTTTAGAATTTTAGAATTTTAGAATTTTAGAATTTTAGAATTTTAGAATTTTAGAATTTTAGAATTTTAGAATTTTAGAATTTTAGAATTTTAGAATTTTAGAATTTTAGAATTTTAGAATTTTAGAATTTTAGAATTTTAGAATTTTAGAATTTTAGAATTTTAGAATTTTAGAATTTTAGAATTTTAGAATTTTAGAATTTTAGAATTTTAGAATTTTAGAATTTTAGAATTTTAGAATTTTAGAATTTTAGAATTTTAGAATTTCAAACAAAAGACCTAAACGCAAAGAGACGAATGCCATCGATCCAACTCATAGTCTCCACCCAATCGAACACAATTGGCAACACGCTCTGCTCCCACTGAAACAGATGAATATTAATTTTGTTAAAGTAAATTTCAATTCTTTGTTTTGGAAAAGTCCAAAAGTCTTCCGATTACCTGAGAGTACGAACAAAGAAATAGAGTTTCGAGATAAGCTTTTGTTATGTATGAATTTATCTAACTTCGGTAACAACTGACACCTCCACAAACAACCATGTAATATCCATGATCACCGACAGGAACAAAAGTTTCAATCCCCACGATCGTATGTTATTACAACATCAGCAACACAATGCAACTTCCAATTCTCAGATGAAACTAACAGGTGGGCAATGTCACAGAACACGAAATGCACAATACATCGACTTAAATTGCATTCAAAGTCACATTCGCATTCGCCGGAAAAACATCGCGTGCTACTTCGTGAATATTTATGAGGGGAAAGCCCGGCGAGTGAGGCGAATGGAAAGCTTTTCAGCGAGCTTTCCGCATTGTTTCGTCTTTTTGTATATACTTGTGTTCTAAACGCGATTGTGCCAGACAACGGTAACAGATTATGCAAATTCACAAACTAGATAGACCGGGGCATTATAACTGCGTTATTTCCAACGGAGGGGATGAAATAATTTGTTATAATTGAGTGTCGGAAAACTGGAGATTGTTGGTCAAATAAAAATAGTCGAAATAAAAATGAGTAAGATAAATTGGATTTTTTAATGGAATTAAAACGTTTTTTTTAGAAAAGGATATTTTATTTACAGTTGACTTGCGACTTTTGGAATGTAAAGGATGTTCCAATTTGAGGTTAGTTTTTAAATTTGCCGCAATTTATATTTTTTATACAAGAATTTCATATATTATTTGACAGATGACTAGTAGGAATATCCCGGTTATTAAAAATAGAGAGATATACGATTGAACAACGTGTGTTTATTATTCAAAATTATTTTAAAATTGGTGAAAATTTCGTACAGAATATGGAAGAGAAAATTGTCCGTCAAATATTACCATTGGGAAATTTGTTCCAAAATTTGTGGAAACTGGTTGAGTAAAAGATGAAAAAAGGAAAAAACATCAGCATAGTGGACGTTCAGGAGAAAATATTGCAGCTGTTACTGCTAGTGTTGTGGAACAACATTGAACATTCCAAAAATCACTTTATTCAGAATTTTGCACAAAGATCTTCATTTAAAAGCTAACAAGATTCAGATAATGCAAGAAATAAAGCCAACAGACTTTAGTTTACGCCGTCAATTCGATAATTGGGCCATACAACAGAAACTTGAAAATGTGAATTTTTCAACAAAATCATCTTCAGTGATGAAGCATATTTTGTATTGGGTGGATTTGTTAACAAGCAAATTTGTCGAATCTGGGCTGAAGCAAATCCACAAGAAATAATGGAAAGACCGATGCATCCACAAAAAGTAACTGTTTGGTGTGGTTTTGGGCTGGTGGATTGACTGGTCCATACTTTTTTTTGAAGATAACAATTGAAATGCTGTTACTGTGAATGGTGATCGATATCGAACGATGATTACTAACTTTCTGTGGAATCAATTGGAGCATATTGATGTGGTTCCAACTGGACGGTGCAACATGTCATTCAATAGCAGAAACAATCAGTCTTTTGAAACAGAAATTTGATAATCGAATAATTGCTCGAAGAGGAAGCATTAATTGGCCCCCTAGCTCTTGCGATCTAACACCTCTAGATTTTTTTCCTATGGAGCTATTTGAAAGAAAATGTATATGCCAACTATCCACAAACAATTGATGACGTAAATTGAACATTATTGACTGTTTTCAAGTAACTGAACCGCAGTTGTGCCAGAAAGTTATCGAAAATTGTGGCAAAAGATTAGAAGCTTGACGTACAGCAGCAGATCACTTTCAATACATTGTTCATTACTAAACCGAAACAATTGTACTACCATTTGAAATAAAAGTTTTGATCATTCTCAAATAATTTGTGTATTCTATTAAAAATTTAAAAATTAACATCAAACTGGAACACCCTTTATTTCGTACAAACTTGCTAACAATTATTTTTAGACTTTGTTCCGAGCAACACCATACTTCCGACCGCCTCGACACATATTTGACCTTGAAATTCCAACTCAGTTCTCTGTGTCACTTTGTTTATAAAAAACAATAAATTATAGTAAACAAACAAATAGAACATTCAATTAGTATACAATTCCAGCACAATAAAAACAAACATTCCAATTTTCTGTTTGTGATATTTTAAATTAAACCTGACATACGTCGGAAGTCAGAAAACCACAAAAAAGGCAACGTTACCAAGTTTGTAGATAGTAAAGAGAAGGATGGCAAACTTATATGGAGATTAAATTAAAAGCTAGCTGAAAGCATAAAATAACATCCAAATGTGACCATAGGGGCACTGGTGTAGAAAGATAGTATGATGTGAATTGCTAAATATATAATAATATTAATGTTAATGCTAATCAAGGATGTAAAATATATATTTTTCCAAATTTACAAACTTTTGGCGTGCTATAAAATCCCCCCTCTTGCTACATCAGCTCCACCCCAATTTAATTAATTTTGACGGTAACTTTATTTACTACATGTATGCTACAATACACAAATACATCAACCCCTAAAAATCTAGTGAGAGTCATATAATTAATACAAATGACAGTTCTTGTTGTACGGATGCCTACGAACTAGTTTTCGTATAAATCTCCACCCACTGTTACCACCGCCTCCTTCCATAATGTAAATGAGAAACAAGAAAATATATATTTTTGAGGGTTTTCATTATTTAAATAATATACTTCTACGAGGGCTGCCTATATTTCGGGATTAGAGAACAAAAACAAACAAACAAAAATTAATCATCGAAAATCGCTTTATTGTTTTTCAAAATATTCCCCATGGAGATCTATACACTTTTGCATGCGTTTGAACCAATTGTCGAAGCACTTTTTCCACTCTGATTGATGTATCTCCAAAACATGCATTCTGAACGCAGCAACCGCTTCTTCAGGTGTCGAAACACGTTGACCTCTCAGTTTGTTTTTTACGTACGGGAATAAAAAGAACTCAAGTCAACACAAGTCAGGACTATACGGCGGATGACTCATCAAATCGACGTTTTGAGTGGTCAAAAATGCAGTTGTTTGAGCCGATGTGTGAGAGCTCGCATTGTCGTGGTGAAGAGTGATCCGTCTTCGGCGGTTGGTTTTCCTCATTTCTTAGAAGACAACTGGCAAACAAATGGTTGTGTACCACTCAGAATTGACTGTTCTGCGTTGTTCTAGTGGTACGGTTGCGACATGTCCAGATTATCCGAAAAAACAGGCGGTCATTTTGCTTGGAAGTGCTTCGTGCGCGAATTACTTTTGTTGGATTCGACTCATCTTGAAACACCCATACAGTTGACTGCTGTTTACTTTCAGGCTCATACGCGTAAATTCACGATTCATCACCTGTCACTATGTCATAAACGTGTTTTGAAGCACCGCGACCATATTTTTTGAGCTTTTCTTTCGACCAATCGACACTAGCCTTTTTTTGAACGATTGACAAATTGTGTAGGATCCAACGCGAACAAATTTTTTTGACATTCAAATGTTTATGCAATATTGAATGTATGCTGGTCCCACTAATGTGTAAGGTTGACTTAATCTCACGATAGGTCACATGACGATATTGCAATATCAGTTCGCGCACAGCATCAATGGTTTCCAGAACAACTGTTTTTGGACGACCTTCACGAAATTCGTCTTGGAGTGAACTACGACCTCTATTGAATTCACCATACCATCGATAAACAGTGGTCCTTGATGGAGTTTCATCGCCAAAAATTAAATTAAGTTCATCCATGCACTCTTGCTGACTTAATCCACGTCGAAAATTATAATAAATAATCGCAAGAAAATGTTCACGATTTAATTCCATTTTTTGGCCGAGATGAATCCTTTAAGTTACTGTAAACAAAACATAGCGCTCGTATGTCAAAACTTTCTGAGTACGTATAACCTCAAAAATGTCAAACTTTACGATAGAGCTGTCAGTTGTCAGATTGCAACACTAGGGTTGTCCAATCCTGAAATATAAAAGACAGCCCTCGTAAAATGTAAAATGTTATATACTGTGGAACATAAGTAGTTGCTTATACTGTTAAAATCTTATCAATTATTCTCTATAAACTGTTGCTGAAATGATAAATAAGCGAATTGCTGATGAATTATATGTCCCAAAATGACTTTTGATCAATTTTTAACCGATTTCCTAAAAGGAGGAGATAATCAATTCGTCGGCACATTTTTTTGTGTAAGCTCAGTGATTATTCAAAAACGGCTCGGGCAATTTTGATGTTCTCAACGCCACTGCATTAAGGAATGTTATCGAAAGGTACCATATAATTTTCTATAAATAAATCAGAAAAAACAGCAATCAAGGACTTACATTTCAGTGAATCTCAATAAGTCTACATTGTTTTCTCTAAAACGTCTCAACCAATCTGAACCTTTTAAATTGTATTCTATAAAGAGATGTTCCAGCTTGATTCCGTATAATTATCTATAACGTAAAACATACCGTTTTTCCGAAAATAGTAAAAATATTTGCAACAAAGTAAACATCAATGTAAATGTCAAATTTTCATCAAAAATATCTAGCTTAAATATCAAGATATGTCATGAAAGTATATCGTACAGGGTGTTTGTAACGGTTTTCATTGCAGTCGTGCGAAATGGCACAAAATATTCGATTAGTGTAAAATATTTAGGTGAGTGATCTTTTCTATATGGTATACTGTGGTAGGTGTGTGCGTGCATCGAAATTCAAGCAGCAAGCAATGGGCGCAGTTGAAGTATAGGGCGAAGTAAGAAAAATAGAAGTTAGAAAGGTCGGTTCAAAAAATCTTATAAATAAATCTGACATTGGATGGTACATAAGCAGTTCCATATATAAGATGGCTGAAATATAAGATGAAATAGAATTAAAGTTATACAGGGTGGTTAAAAAAACTTAAATAAATGGTTAAATAAGTATATGCAATAAAGATATTTGTGTTATAGGGCGGAGGGCTCAAAAAATGTTAGAAGCAGTTGCATATACAGGATGATTGAAATATAAGATGGAGTGGAATTATAGTAATACAGTGTGATTAAAAAAATGTTATATACTGTGGAACATAAGTAGTTGCTTATACTTGGCATATTGGGCGAAGTAAAATTATAGGTATACAGGGTGATATAAACAATAGAAAAATAGAAACAGTCAATAGGGTGGAGAGAATTAATACTTATAGAGGGCGGTTGCATCATCGTGTAGAGTTGAATTATAGTTGTACAAGGTGGTTCAGAAAATAATAGACAAATAATTTATAATGAGATATATGGTAAATTAGAGTTACACTTATAGAAACTGAGCCAAATAATAAAATAAATAAAAAGGTAAAAAATATGTAGATGAAATAAAAAAATACAAACTAGAGAGAAGGGGAGAGATAAAATATTTAAAAGAATTGTACCTTAAATCAGATTAAAAAAATATACGAGGTGTGGCTATTAAATAACGGGACTGACACTGCAGTGGAACGAATGCGCATGCGCCAATCAACATTGAATAATAGCTGTTTAATTTGAAGCTTCCCCTTCAAAATGCAGTTAGTCCCGTTTCTGTAAACAACATCGTTGAGACATAACCTTCATTTACGTTAGTGTTGTTATATTCTTTTGCCGGAAAAATGGTTAGCGTAATAATAGAGCAACGAATGTTATTAAATTCCACTTTAAACTTGGAAAAACCGCTACCGAAACCTATAATATACTAAATGAAGTATATGGCAGTGAGAATATTTATCGCGGACTCGTGTTTTTGAATGGTTTAAGCGTTTTCAAGATGGTCGACACGACGTTGAAGATGATTCGCGGCCAGGTCGTTCTTCAACATCAAAAACGGATGGCAATGTGGAAAAAGTTGCTAATTTGATTCGGTCTGCCGTCGATTAACTATTCGAGCAGTTGCTGAATCTCAAGGCATTGATAAAGAATGTGTACAGCAAATTTTACGTGACAATGTGGAAGGACAAATCGTGGGTTTTGCACCAAGACAATGCGCCAGCTCATTCCGCGTTATCTGTTAAGCGGTTCCTAGCCAAGTTCAGCATCCCAGTGTTAGAACATCCACCTTACTAACCAGACCTAGCACCATGTAACTTTTATCTTTTCCCTAAGGTGAAATCTGCATTGAAAGGTACGAGATTTGAATCCGTAGAAGCTGGTCAAAAGAAAGCGGCAAGAGTCCTGAAAGAGTTGACAGAAGATGACTTCCAGCACTGTTTCCAACAATGGACAATTCGCGTGGAGCGTTGTAGGGATAGAGAAGGGGTGTATATTAAAGGCGATAATAAGTAATTATGTATAAAATAAAAATATTTTTTTTACAATATCAATCCCTTTATTTAATAGCCACACCTCGTATGTCAGAATATAGTGATTGATTGCACCCGGTTTCTAAACGGTTTTTATTTTAAGACAGTTGAAGTCGGTTAATTTTTAAATATAAATTATTCTATATACACTAATGTATATGGATGTGGAGCAGCATTCGAGTACTAGCATTTGTTTTGAAGGCTAGCCTCTACCCAAACGGGTTCTTATTTTAATTTCTCGTGCTTAGCAAAACTGCCAGTTTTATGCAACTTTTTTTTCAATATTAACTAAATCATTTCCCTGACCCGAACAAAATTTAGTACGTCATTGCGATAGAAACCAAATGACACGCGAATTTTTATTTTCGTCCTGTTTCTCTATAACCCGAGAGCACTCCTCGTAATCCCCTTTGAAAGTCCAGCGTGCCGTCTCGAAATTGGATCAGTTTTGTAATTACATCACTGGTTTTATCGAAATGAACGCGAAAACGGGCAATTCTTGTGTTCGAATGTTCAAAAATTATCGCCTGGAAATCGTGTGCATCGTTCGAATCGGCGGTTCTATTGAATCAACATGAGAGCATTATTCAATTTGGCTGCTTTAGGGAATCGCTCACAAAGTTCGTTAAGCTCTTTTGAAACGGTCATGTTTTGGTAATCGACTGCTGGTCATTGTTTTAAAACAAATTTCGTGGAATATTATTATTTGCGGCAAGTATTTGACAGATTTAGGTGAATGTGAGTTAATAATAAACCTTATGATTTTGAATTAACAGATTGCCTGCAACTCGCCTGTGGTAAAAATAATAGTAGGGGTCATCCCAAGAAAATTAGTTTCTGTGAAAAGTGTTAATTGAAAAATGGCACTTTTATATGACATATATAGTATAAACGAGCTTTTTTAAGTCATAAATTCGTCACTCAATTATGACTGACTGACGTGGCTCCGAGTAATTTAGTTCAGAAGAGGCCATGTCAGTCATAAATGTGTGACACGTGGAACAAGTGATGTCAAGTTACTGTCCACCAAACATTCTCCTCAACTGAATATAGAAACCAATAAACCACCGAAACGTTCAACCAATAAGCAGAAGACTAAAGGACCTAAAGTGAAACCAGAAATATTTGTAGCTTACAGCAAAGAAAAAGCTGGTATTGACTTATCTGATCAGATGTCTAACTATGCCAGAAGTTTTAGGAAATGTGTTAGCTGGTATAGAAAGCTAGCTATGGAGTATCTTCTGGGGTATACAGTTGTTAATGCCTACTTAATAATAAAAATAATAATGAAAATGGTTACAAAAAATAAAATGATCTTCACAAAACAACTTGTTCAAGATCTATTACAACTAAAAGAAACACACCCACCTATAAACAAGAGTGGACATTTATTATCTACAAAAAGAGATGAACATTGTAAAAAACTTCGTCGAATTTGCAAATCTTGCTGACAAGAAATTCAGATGACAGATCTGTAGTCAGAAAGTCAGTAAAAAAGGTGATGACCTATTGTCCTGCATGTCCTGGTCAACCTTTCATGTATTTTGATTGTTTTAAAAATATTCACACTTAGTTTACAATGTTTTTACTACAATATTATGACCTTCTTATTTTTTTTTAGATTATTTGTCCTTCAGTGGCCATAATATTTATAATGAAGTTTCACTGAAGGCCACCCTACTAGAATCCTATATAAAAAGCTATCTAGTGTCAAATTTGACTGACACATCAAGATGTAAAAATCAATATATCACTCATATTTGACCGACGTGGCCTCATTGAAAAAATCCGTATTTCCACTGTTAATGTACATGTACAATACTAAGGCATATTAAATAAGCAAAATCAAATAACGTCCTGTTCCTGAATAAAAATATACCAATTTTCATGCCATCATATTATTATTTAATAAATTAAAAATACGCATACTCTTTGAGAGTTCAGAACGTCAATAAAAATCAACAATTTATAAAAAGCCTTGATTTGAATTATTTCAAAATATATGACATAATTTTATCCTCTAGCTGTGGAGAGTTTAATAGCGCTAGTTCTGCTATCATTGTTACTAACGAAAAATTTTGGCCCCTTGATCCAATTTTTTTTATTAATAATTGTTATTTAATTAATTTTATTAATAATTTTGTCAACAAACAATTATTTTATATAAGATTTACGATATGAAGATTTTGGTCATAATGAAGTCTCAAATAACAAATATTTACAACATTTTACTGTTTTTTATCTTTAATTTTACAAAATATCTTATATTCAATAAGTTAAAACATAGGGATGTCATAAAGGAAAAAATGTTGTAATTTTTAATTTTCATAGGTTAACGTATTTTACAAAATTATGATCTGTCTATAGTAAATTGTCATACTACCTATTTCTTAAAGTTTACATTATCAATAGTATGTATTTATTTGTTTTTTATTTAAAAGTTAAATAGCAGTTGGTAGTTTTATATCGATAGTTCAGTTTAGTTTAGTTTAGTTTACTTTACTTTACTTTACTTTACTTTACTTTACTTTACTTTACTTTACTTTACTTTACTTTACTTTACTTTACTTTACTTTACTTTACTTTACTTTACTTTACTTTACTTTACTTTACTTTACTTTACTTTACTTTACTTTACTTTACTTTACTTTACTTTACTTTACTTTACTTTACTTTACTTTACTTTACTTTACTTTACTTTACTTTACTTTACTTTACTTTACTTTACTTTACTTTACTTTACTTTACTTTACTTTACTTTACTTTACTTTACTTTACTTTACTTTACTTTACTTTACTTTACTTTACTTTACTTTACTTTACTTTACTTTACTTTACTTTACTTTACTTTACTTTACTTTACTTTACTTTACTTTACTTTACTTTACTTTACTTTACTTTACTTTACTTTACTTTACTTTAGTTCAGTTCACTTCACTTCACTTCACTTCACTTCACTTTACTTTACTTTACTTTACTTCAGTTCAATTCAGTTCAGTTTATTTAGTTCAGTTTAGTTTAGTTTAGTTTGGTTTCATTTTAGTTGATTTGGTTTGGTTTGGTTTGGTTTGGTTTGGTTTGATTTGATTTGATTTGGTTTGGTTTGGTTTGGTTGGGTTCGGTTAGTTTCGTTACGGTTCGGTTCGGTTCAGTTCAGTTCAGTTTAGTTTAGTACTCCTGAATGTTTCGATTAGTGTGGGATCATGAAGTTTATCAAAGACCTTGGTAAAATCGATATATACCACATCTACTTGATATTACAATCATCTAGTGGTATTTTTTGAAGCAATAGATATAGATAACATATAGATTCCTTGTTTGCTTCTGGTATAAGTACATTGCAGCTTCATGTACAGGAAAAGCAGCTTCTATGAGGTTCGTAGAGGGCGCAAGACGTTATTTTTTAACACAATTTTTATCATTGAGTTTCACATTGACTGACTCTGTATGATTTGTTGATATCACTACAACACAGCCAAAGGGTAAAGAAGAAGGTGTTCACCTATATTGTGAGGCAACTTATCATGGTAAAAATATGTTAAATTGGTAAACACAGAACTAAAAGAAATCAGTCATCCTGGTCGACGTTCAGAATTTTTCAAGAAAATTCAGATCACAAGCAGAATGTGTTTTGTGAAATGCTAATTTTGTTAACTTTGTTACTAAAACGAGCCCAGAAATAATTACTTTCCGTGACTGTTGTTCATAGTTTGAAATATGAAATTTCAAAAACAATTATTTACTTTATGTTTGGAAAACAGATCATTTACATAATTTCAATTCGCCGTTCTACTCAAAGGGTTAACTATCTTTCCAATTTTACCTAATAGACCGAGTATCTAATTCATGCCGTTGTAATAAACGTAAATTCGCCTTAAAGCTCGGCCTCAATATTTCCCGGATATGAAAATAGAAATTTCATTATGTTTACTTGTTCAAAACTCGCAAATCCGTTTCTGACAAACAAGAGAATTATGCAAATTTATCAAATTAATATACGACGAAGATTTCTCCGGGTGGAAACGGTGAATCCTAAATATCAATAGATCCGAAAAGAGAACTTAATTTAAAACAAACAGTTTCTGGAATTGTTTCCACGGACTTCATGAATAATAAAAAATGGAAAACAATGCGTATTCCGGAGAAACGAATTCAGTTGTTATGTCTTAAGTGATCGTGATGGGAAACAGTTGAATACATCCAATTGTGCTTACTATGTCTATAAGTTTAACATTTTCACTTTGTTTTCGAATTTAGGTATTTATAGATTATTTGAAAATAATACCAAACTTGACGAAAAGGAAAAAAAGAAATTCAAATAAATTTTCAAACGAAATTAAACCTTCAGTTTGATAGAAATATTTGGGAGCACACTATTGAAGACTTACATGAAGTATTAAAGGCTCCAGATTCGGAACCTCCATGTTCTACTCTTCCCGAAAGTCCTAGATACCGCATTTTGGTTAATTCTTTGCTTGCACACTAAAACTATTACTTTTTTGAACACTAGACGCTGTGGCCAAAGTGGTCCATTGTCAATAGAATATAAAGTCCCATGTTTAAGAGTGGCCACAAGTTCGCGCCATCTCGTGACAGGGCCGTGTGTCAAACATTGAACGGACGGGAGATTGAACTTATTTTATATTCCTATTTCCATTGTCAGAAATACCAAAAGGAACTATTAACCAAAGTTTTATCACAAATATAAAAGCTAACAAACATTTTTCACTATGAAATATACGCGATAGCGGCGATCAGTGGTAATATTATCATTTCCGAACACTAGAAACCCTGTAGAGCAGACATTGTCTGAAGACGGAACAGCGACAGATCCGAGTGCAGGCTAAATGACTGATCCAGACATCGAACCAATCTTGTCACTCAAAACGAGAGGGGCACCCAGGCCACGATGGGACGAGGTAGCTAGATACTCAGGCGTGCTGAAATCGTTATATATTATATATAACTCTCTCTATACTCTCTAAGAGTAGACAATGGAATGCTCAAGCGAGTTTGGGAAAGCGCTGATGGACGAGAAACCAAGTCCCAACTGGTAGTTCCGAAGAAAAAGGTACCAGCCATCCTGACCGAAGTACATGATGGGATTACCGGGGGCCATCTGGGCATGAACAAAACCCTAGACAAAGTTCGCCAGCGATACTACTGCGTAAATTACTTTGAAGACGTCAGAGCTTGGTGCCGGAAATGTGACACCTGTGCAGCCAGTAAGGGCCCGAAGACCCGGACCAAGGGCAGAATGCAGCAGTAAAATGTGGGCGTCCCATTCGAGAGAATTGCCATGGATGTCTCCGGTCCGTTTCCAGAGTCTGAGAGGGGGAACAAATACATTCTGGTCGCAATGGATTAGCTCAGCAAATGGCCTGAGGCATATGCGATACCCAACAAGACGCAACCACGGTAGCAACGGTGCTAGTAGAACAACTATTCAGCAGGTTTGGCGTCCCGATGGAACTACATTCAGACCAGGGGCGTAACTTCGAATCGAATGTATTCCAGAAGGTCTGCACGATGTTGGGATCAGGAAAACGAGAACAACCATTACACCCACAGTCAGACGAAATGGTGGAAAGATTCAACAGGACCTTGGAACAACACCTATCCAAGGTCGTCAGCAATAACCAGCGTGATTGGGATGAGCATATTCCCCTATTCCTGTTGGCATATCGCTCTGCCGTACATAATGGTACAGGCCTGACTACAGCCAGGGTCCTATTCGGAAAGGAGCTGCGATTACCCTGCGATTTGGCTTTTGGCTCCCCCAAAGAACCTTCCCAAGACTTCGACGATTATGCCGAATAGCTCCGACATAACATGCTAGCAATACATGAATTAGCCCGAACGCAGATGTTGGCCACCAGTGACCGGATGAAGACGCGATACGACCCCAAACCTTACACCCGCCTGGGATGGTCCATACGAGGTGGTCAAGAGGCCTAATGACGTCGTCTACCGGATCCGTCGAAACCCCAGGGCTAAGTTGAAGGTGGTCCACTTAGATCGACTCGCTCCTTACCACGGAGAGTATGTTTCTGACCGGGACGATCAGAATTAAAGGGGGGGCAGTGTAACGAAATTTCCTTAAGCCGGCCCTGGTTTCATTCCAGCACGACACCGATCGCTTTTAAGAAAAAAATTGTTCTCGAAATGGCTCGGCAGCGGTAGAATTGATGATTGATTGTACGAGAATTTTCTATGCTGGTTCTAAAAGGACCGACCCAAAATCGCGGCAGTTAGTTAGTGCAGCGAAGAGCTTATATGTAGAATTATTATTATGAGATTCAAATCAGCTGTTGTATATATTTGATGTAAATAAAAGTTTTAGAAATGTGAAAGTGAATATTAATTATTAAAGTTTAAATTGAACCCACGAAAAATATAACAATACTTTAAATCACAACTGTTACATTTGATTTCATAAATACCGGACTTCTCGAAACCGGCAAGTTTATCTTTAGGATTGCCCAACAATTTCTGTAGTGTTGTAGTTGTTCTATACACCGCCTTCATACCAAGTTCTTTAAAAACTTTCTTAAAGCCCCTAGTATAACGACTGTACGGAACCGAGACAAACTTTTGTTCTTGTGACTCATTTCGAAAATTTGACAATTCATTCATTCGTAACCGAAGCCGCTTCTTCCTAATTAATTTATCTATAATATCTGTGGATAACCATTACATGCAGCTATTTCTCTAATAGATTTATTTTCATTTTCAAACCTCTCTTTATTGAGAGGGAATGTCAACAACCGATGTACAAGGAAATTAATCCCCACCATTTTATGTTGTTGGCAGTGAAAAGACGTATTAGGTAAATATCTATATGTGCTAGTATGCTTCCTATATACATCAAACTCTAACTAATTACTATCATTTTTTAAAACCTTAAAATGGTAGAAGTACCCTTATGTTCCTGTTCATATGTAAATTTAATAGAAGCAAACCTATTGTTAAGATACATAACAAAATCATTAACATTGAAGTTAGTATATAGCAAATACTAGGAGTCATTTTTTGTTTCAATTCGAACCTGCCCATGAACAAGTTGGCAAGGAACGGCGACAAAGGGTTTCCCATATCAGTTCCTTCCTTCTCTTCATAAAAGCAACCTCCAAACTGAAAACAATTTTGACTCATACAAAATTTTATGAGGGAAATTAACTCATTAACTTCTGCCTCACAAAAAGAGTTTTCACGCAGTAAGTCCTCCAGGTACTTCAGAGTTTATGGAATGGGTACACTAGAAAATAATGGACTAACATCAAACGATACCAAAATTTCTCCAGATTGCAGCGAAACCTTTTGTTTAGAATAAACTCTAAAGAACACTTTACGCTAAAGTTTTCCTGCGGACAAGGTAAATTTTCGAACCGTTTTGTTAACCACTTCGCTGAAACAATGGGACGTACTGTTTTTCCCGGTTTTTGAATTTTTGGAAGGCCATATAATTTCGGGATCGTTGGATTAGAAACATGTAGTCTTTGTTTTAGCGCAGGACTTACAATACATTTGCATGCTTTAAGGACATTGTTCACTTCTGATGTCATCTTTGATAAAGGATTTCTAATTAATTTTGAATACTGACCGTTGGTAATCAGGTTATTAATTCTATCAAAATAATCAGATTTGTTCAGGATCGCTACTTTGTTGCCTTTATCGACTTTCAAGTAAAACAACGTCCTTGTTTATCAATCGTTTAATAACTTTCTTTTGTGTGATCTTTTTCGTGTGTGTTCACGGATTAAATCTTTAGAATTGTCTGATAAGTATTGAATTGAACTTTCAACACTCGCCACAACATCTTCAAGAGTTTTTTCGTGTTCAGGAATGCCAAATTTTAAACCGTTACTTAATCTATATATAAATAGGCAAAGACAAAACGACATTAGCGGTTGAATTTACAGGGTTCTTGGAATAGAAGGAGCAGTAGAATTATAGTTATACAGGGTGGTGCAAAAAATGTTATACAGAGATGCATATACAGGGTGACTGAAATGGAAATTCAACATTTCGTAACCCATCAGCAGTTGTATATATAGGGTTTACTGGGTGGTCCAAAAATGTTAAAAAACATTATGCCAGGTCTCTGAGCAGTTGCATATACAGGGCGGTGGAAATATGTAATGAAATGGAATTGTTATAATGAGGATTTTAATAAATGTTAGAAAATTGAGTGCAATTATAGTTATACGGGGAGGTTAGAAAAAATAAATATGTAGGGTAGCCCATTAGCGGTTGAATTGTTGTCATATTAAATTAAGAATTACGAATTTGAACATAAATAAAATCCTATGAATTATATCTAAAAAAACTTGAATTTGGTTACTTTTTTCTTGGATTTTCGAGGAAACTATCACACAGAGGTTCCGAATATGGAACTGTTCCGTGTAATTGCTGTTCACCCTAAAGTCCTAGGATAGAATGTCACGATAAAATTTTCAGGTTACTTAACCTGCCAGAGATAATGACACAATTGGTCGAATTTCGACCACTGGGCGACATCTAGTAATTCTAATTCTTCCTTACTAAAGAATTGAGATGAATAGTTTTCAACAATAGACGGAGTTGTCCTAATTTACATAATTGCATTATATAAAATCTGCCTTATCTGTGAAATCTGTTATTTAGAATTCAGGTACTTGGGATTTACCCTTTGTACTACTTACTTAAGTAATAGTTTAGTGGTAGGTATAAATTAGAGAAAACTGTAATTTTGATTTAGTTTGGTTTACTCCTTGATAATAACAACTTAGAGTTGTTGAAACGGCGTTGAACGTTTAAAATAAAGGTTTGGTGTTAGGGTGCAAAACTGTGGTTTCACATTACATTCAAATACTTCTTTTAAACTGTATAAACTCATTTATTTATTTTCTTCTTGTAATTAGCTTATAAATATATTGATATTAGTTTGTATGAAAATTGCCCTGTAAATGGTTATTCTGTTGGACAATAAATCTATTCTATTCTATTCTAGTAAAACAGAAAAAGGATAAATATCACAAAGTAGTGGATTTTACCAAAAATTAATTAATATCTCGTTTTACATCATACAGAAGTTTTTGAAAAGTATAACTTTTATTCACAGAACTAAAAATACAAACTTACCGACGTTGCATATAATTCTCCGATATTTAATAATTTAATTTCTTTACCTCCTACCTAAAAAGCCATTTCTCAAGTTCTAAGAAATTTAATTTCCTATCTCCATGAAAGGAAAACTCACTTAAAAAAAGAAACACACTGCAACGTCGGGCAAGAAGCAACGCACACCATTAAATCGCAATTACTGCTTAGGCGAAATGCTCGGCAAGAAAAAAGGACACAGAAAAAGAACGAAAAATATGAAACGAATGAAGAAAAGTTGTTGCTTGCCTTTCTACCTTGAGATATTAAAAAACTTTTAAGAGCTCGGCGCGTCGCCGAGAACCCGACCGACTTCTGGAGGATTTGGACGGGAGGTGTAAAAAGTGTTAGCCGTAAGATTTTTTTGCACTTTTTCTTCGCCAGATAGTATCCCCTAAGAGCCGGATAAAACTCGAATGAGTTGGTAAGTATTTTCCAGGATAAACTAAACTCTTCATCTAATCTGGGGTGAATGAGGAAAACAATTACCAAGTCTATTCTTTGAGGGCGCTACAAGCTCTCGCACAATAATACATGGTGAAAGTTTTCCGAAGTGGAGAAAGTTGGGGCTTTCGTGTAACAGCCTCTTTGTTTTGTAAATGAAAAGTGGTTGGAAGAAAATGCATGCAATCATCATTAAGTTCTGAAAAAGAAGTTTTATCTACGCTATATAATAAGGTTTCTAATAGGAGTGCTCGATTTTAACCATTATGGATGTTTTACATTCGACGTTTATATTTTATCACTCCGGATTTCTGCCTCTGTCACATCACAGCATTTTCTCCTAAACTACTGGACGGAAGAGGTTGAAATTTGGCATCAATGTATAATTTGGTGACCCGATCAGGAGTTCATATCCTAAAAGAAGAAATTTAGGGGTACTTTTGGGGGGAAAAACTAAAAAAATGACCGTTCCCCCCTGATCTCCGAAAATACTGAGCCTAAAATTTTGAAAAAATAGGAAATATAGAAGGTTGCCCGAACTTTACAGGAAACATAAGGAGACATCCTTATGTGTCTATGTGGGGACAATAAAGTGTATATTTTTTATAAATTTAAAACGTTTGCTGTAAAAGATATTAGGGTAAATACTGAATTGATTCGGCCGATACTTGTTGAAATTTCATTATAATAATTGACTGATACTACAATTGCAATTTCCACAATTTACGTTTTTTTAAAAACTGCCCGACGCGTTTCGACTAATGTCGCGTCGGACAGTTTTTAAAAAAGTATTAAAAAAAACGTAAATTGTGGAAATTGCAATTGTAGTATCAGTCAATTATTAGGGTAAATATAAGAAAATGCAGTCATTCCCTACTTGTCTGAAACTGGAATATTAGAATCTTGAAGGGGCTACGGAACCCAGTGATGGGTAATTTATTTTTAAAGTTACAAATATACAATCAATACATAAAGATTACTGAAGTTTATAACTTGCTTGAGTAATAGAAAACCAGAGTGTACACTCTGATCTATACCTACTTGATTGAAAATTTATTTAATTTTATTAAAATATTAACTTTGTTAATTTTTCATGAATAAGTGAAAATCACATTTGTTTTAGTGAAATTGAAAGCAATTAATATATGTTACTACATGTATGTTACAATACATACATACATACATCCCCCGTAAATATCTACTGAGTATCATATAATTAATACAAATGACAGCTTTTGGTGTATCTATTCAGCTGACCATCTGCCCCCTTAAGAAAAATCTCTAGCTATGCCTATGCCAAACTCAATTTTCATTTACAAAAGTAATATTTCTTTTTTGATGTTTGAAATTTTGGGCACTGAACTGGCTTTATTCTCATTTAAGATTTTTTGTTGTTCAGCTCCATAAGTTGCCAAAAAAGTGCATTTTCTAAATTTTTAAAAACTATCTAAAATTGATTGCTATTCTTGAAAAACATGCTACCCTTTTACACTGTAGTTAAATAAAATTGTTTTACTCCACAAATCTAAAATTCAATGGATTATCACAAAAAGGACCGAATTAAATTTAAGTTGGTTAATTTTAATTACACAGTGCAAAATGAATCCTCACTTGTTTGAAATTGTATAACCCCATGTATTTCTTATTAAGTTGTATATATGAAAACAAACCTTGCATTTATTTTATTACATTTTCTTTTCTCTATCAGTTATAAATCTATGGTAATTGTTACCTATTAAAATATATTAGATTTAAACCTTTTAAACTGTTTCAATAAACGTTGTCCGTTAAGTATTGAATTTATAAAGGGATCAGTTGAATATCAGAAAAGTTTATTGTATGTCTACTGTAAGTATGAGGATCTTCCAGGTAGAAAATTTCGAGCCTAACCACGTCTAGTGTCTGTATGGGCGTAGACAGTTCAAACGCCCTTTTATTAAATACATACGTTTATTACTCAACCGAGGATAAGGCAACCCATCCATCTTTTAAATAAAATCATTCAATCTTTAAATATAAATTCTATAAATATTTATGAGAAGAGATATTTTACTATAAGAAGCGTTAACAAGATAAAAAAAATTATACTTGGTTATTGACTCTTTTTTAAATTCACAATAAAATATTTCACAGATTTTATATATTGTAAAATATATTGTTTTCTGTGTAGTACTTTCTCCAATAAAAACTTGATAAAAAAAATTAACGAGGCCAAAAATGAGACTCTCGAGTTGCACTGTATATGGTCTGGGCATCGCACATAATATTTTCCAAAACGTCTTTTCCAAGACGAGACGAGAAAACTCTCTCTCTCTCTCTCTCTCTCTCTCTCACTGTGGCTTGAAGCTTCTCACAATTTCAATCATTATTTGGGCATGTTCAACTTAAAATTGTAAATAATAATCATAACCTTTCTAATTATCTGTTGATTATTTAACTTGCCTATTTCTTCCGAACCTGCATGAATGTATTTCCTAATTAACGACACTTTTTTGTATATAAACTGCCTGTTAACACCAAATACGTCTAATAATATTAACGAGTAATGACTAACATTTATTGTGACACTTTGATTCTCAATATGTTGTGCTTGCCAATATGTTTCTCTGCTGGGAATACATTCATTATAATTGTCTCTAATTTGTTTAACTTAAAAAATAAAACTTGGTTAACAATAATGCGCTTGAACACAAAGATCTGTTTAATCACTTCTAGCGAATTAATTAATTCTAGCACGTTAATCTTTTATTCCAGCTTCCAGAATCAGGTCGAACCATTTTGTAATCATCAAGGCATTTTGTAGAAACCCCTTCTTATTTCTCTTGTTTATTTGACTGATTTTTATCGTATTCTCAATTTTAGTTTTTATTTAGGATGATTAAATTCGTCTTTCTTAATTTCTAGCTGCATAAAATGAATGTTACAACAATATATAAACCAATCTATTGTAATTGTCTGTTAATTTCCTATTATACCAATTTATTTGCAAATAGTCCATGATATTTATTATTATTTATTTATAGAGGCTAGGGAGTCAGTAGATCTTTAAGAAGCTGTTGCTTCAACCGACATTAATAATCCAGTTTTATTATGAATTTATTTAAAGAATCTGGTGAAGTTTTTATCTCCCTTTTAATAGAACATAATTTAGGAATTTACTTAAATTTCATTTCAATAAGGACAATGAAAGAATACGAAAACATCTGAGTTTTACTTTAGTTTAGATATAAACAACAGTCGTATATACAAAAAGAGAATTCATTTGAAGGTTTTATTGCACTACACAGATGTCAGCGACAGATATATTGAATCTACAGGTGTTGAAAACTGACACTCTCGCCTCACCGGCTTCGTACTTTATAGCGTATGTGTAGCACAGACTGTGACACATAACACGGGGGGTTTTATTATCTAGTCGAATATTATTACGTTACAGTTTCTAAAAATGAAATTCTGCCCTTCAACATTTGCTCACCAACTGGAATGTATTCATTTATTTTCTGTTTTGTATAAGCCGAATATGTTTATCGTCGTTTTTTGTTTGAAAACATTCATTTAAATTGTTTGCTTTTATCGATTTTATTAGGAATTTAAAGCGATCCAATAATTACTTCGATTTATGCTCATAGTCCAATATGTACAAAATAAAATGGACAGGGAAAAACCAGAATATTCCTTTAGCTGAACTAATAGTAGATAATGTACAAAATTTATCGGATGTAACCTTATAATGTGAAGGTCCTAAACAAAGCAATGGTATAAAATTTAATTAAATCACCCGACAAATATTTAAAAACTCGTTTAATGTATAAAACTGTCAAAGGTGTAAATCTGGTGAATCTAGTGCACCGAAACTTGCCAGCTTAATAAGAAACTATAAGTATGTAAACGATACATATTCTAATAGAACAGTTCGTGGAATAAAACTATGAATGCACATGGCTTTTAACATCCTTTGTACATTCGTTTCTTGGTTAGTGCTCTTAAAGGTGAAATCCTGAAACAGAAACTAAAACAAAAATTTAAACTGCCTTGAGTTTTATATTCTTTTTCGGGTTCGTAAATAGTATAATCGATTTTCTGGGATGGTGTCTATAGTATTTATTTTTTATTGCTTTACCTGTTAATACTCTTTCTTAATCTCCGTCCTTCACGTTATTATTGCTCCTGTTGAATGTATGTGGAACATTCAGATCATCATCTCAAATCTAGCCAAGACCGAGAGCTTCACTATTCAGATCAGATCTCACTGGTTTTGCATGGGTTCACAACACTATTTAGTAGTAGTCATTTAAATTTAAATATTATATAGGTATTATTTACCAGAATTTTTCTCTTAATGTTTAAATAATGTGGTCACACAATTTTGACATCTAGTATTTCCTTTTATAATTTATTTATTTATTTATTCACATATACGGGTAACCCCATTTACATAAAAATACAAAAAAAAACAAAACAAAACAAACAAATTATTACACATATAGGTACAGCAGATAGAAAGAGACAGCCGGCATCATTAAATATAGATTTTATGAAGCATAATTAAAGTACTTACTCATGGTTAACTTTATAATCTATCAGTATCTGATAATTTTAAAAATCCCAATTGTTGACCACCTGTAGTTGTAAACATAACTTATGAATGTTTTTTATTATTATAGCTATAATGGCACCTTTATGTTACAATTCTTATATGAGATTTTCAAACATATAAACCCTTAAAAAACTAACTCATGAATTCTAAGTGTATTTGACTGTGCCACAAATATTATTTTCAGTTAAAACGCCAATCAAATGAAATATTTAATATTTAAAGTTGATGTTCAATATTCCGAGTGACAGACTAGTTGAGTTCCGATGGCGGATCATGCATTTAGTAACTGTAAACTGTCAACTGTAAACTGTAAACTGTCAACTGTAAACTCTCAACTGTAAACTATAAACTGTACACCGGTATTGGGAATGACTTCCTCAAGAATTTCCAACTAGTGCAACCCAAAAGCGAGATCCAGCCTCGATAAATACTGTCATTTTCTAAATTCGCCGAGGAGATCAGAAAGGTTGGCCACAGGATCTTTATCGCCTACAGTTAGTTCGTTTAACTTCCTATAGTCAGTGACTACTTGCCACTTTTGCCTGCAAGAAACGTCGAACTTGTTGGGAACGGCCCATACGATAGAGTACCTACCAAGGAGAAGAAGAATGTAAATTGTAAACTGTAAATTGTAAATTGTAAGTTTTAAACTGTAAACTATAAATTGTAAACTGCACACTGTTAACTGTAAACTGTAAATTGTAAAAGCGTCGAGCTTCTTGGGCTTGACTCGTATCGAAGAGTACCAAAGAGAAGAAAAGTGGAAATTATAAACTATAAACTGCAAATTCTAAAATGTTGATTGTAAATTGTAAATAGTAAATTGTGAATTGTGAATTGTGAATTGTGAATTGTGAATTGTGAATTGTGAATTGTGAATTGTGAATTGTGAATTGTGAATTGTGAATTGTGAATTGTAAATTGTAAATTGTAAATTGTAAATTGTAAATTGTAAATTGTAAATTGTAAATTGTAAATTGTAAATTGTAAATTGTAAATTGTAAATTGTAAATTGTAAATTGTAAATTGTAAATTGTAAATTGTAAATTGTAAATTGTAAATTGTAAATTGTAAATTGTAAATTGTAAATTGTAAATTGTAAATTGTAAATTGTAAATTGTAAATTGTAAATTGTAAATTGTAAATTGTAAATTGTAAATTGTAAATTGTAAATTGTAAATTGTAAATTGTAAATTGTAAATTGTAAATTGTAAATTGTAAATTGTAAATTGTAAATTGTAAATTGTAAATTGTAAATTGCAAATTGCAAATTGCAAATTGCAAATTGCAAATTGCAAATTGCAAATTGCAAATTGCAAATTGCAAATTGCAAATTGCAAATTGCAAATTGCAAATTGCAAATTGCAAATTGCAAATTGCAAATTGCAAATTGCAAATTGCAAATTGCAAATTGCAAATTGCAAATTGCAAATTGCAAATTGCAAATTGCAAATTGCAAATTGCAAATTGCAAATTGCAAATTGCAAATTGCAAATTGTAAATTGCTAATTGTAAACCCTACACCGTAAACAGCTGGACCTTTGCCAAACAAATTAAGGTTGCCCCGAAAATAATATACCGCTACTCTAAGTCTTCTAGAAGAATAAAAAGAAGAAGAAATCTCTCTGTAATATGTTGTCCAAATTAAATGGTGCTCAGATGCATCTGTTTGATGTATTATCTTCTTGTGTAGGACTGAATGCATGGAGAATGTTGAATAGAGCATTAAATGTAGTAACAATCTGACCCAATGTTAAAATTACTTTAATTTTCAACAGACTATATAAAACCGAGACTATAAAGTACAATAAAAAAGAATTTCACCGAAAAAAATCCTGTGCTGTCTAAGAAAGTTTTCAATCAATCCTGGTATTCGTATTTCTTATCTCCGGCTCACAATACATCTTTTACTTCGGAATAACTCATCCATCAAACTTTTTACCATCCCCTGTCTGCAATTCGTCCAGTTTTCAAGCAGTTCACTCTCCCACAACGATTACTCCTAAATCTTTCAAAATCCCACCCGTAGAGCCGCTCTCTCACTTAAATCCACGTTTAGAGTAATTATAACGATCATCACTTTCGAAATTCCGAATCGGTATTCCAGGAGTTTCTATTGCTGAAGTTTTTATTGAGGTTTCTCCTTCGGAAAAAGAAGATTTATCCGATAGCGAGAGGAGTGAATTCTCCATTCGGTTTTATGTCCTGTCATTATTTAATTACGCGAATTATGAAGGCACCAGAAAGTTTTTAAAGCTTTACAGTGTTGCGGTAATTCCCCGGATCGGTAATACCGTTTGATGGAAATTTATGACGGTCGTGGAAATTACGGTTTTATGGATATCAGCACCGGTTTAATTATAAGTGAGCTTTGGGATAAATTACAGAGGTATCAAGCGAAAGACCCCTTCGCGGAGAACTTTTAGTAGGTACCAGGAGAGTATTGTGTATATGTTTGCATTTTAAAAGTGAGGTAATGATAGTTTTCGTTAAAACCACCCGCATGCTCCTAACAACCTTTCAAAATTCCATTTAGATGTTTTAAGGACTCCATGCCAGTAGAGTAAGATCCCAGGGTCGCCAGACGTTACTGATTTTCTCAAAGATGAAATATCCTGGACAAAGTAGTGTTAGTAGGTACTCTTAGGGTATGCATACTTGCTAGCTTGACTTGTTGGTCCCTTTCGAGGTACCAAGTACTTAGAGTCGTTAAAAGTTTATCCTACTTTTTTTAAAATCCTTGAGAAAATAAGTAACGGCTGGCGGCTCTGAGATCTACTACAATACTTACCATCAAATGTTCCCTGTAGTAAATTTACGTCTTCTTAGGGCACAAAGCCGAAGTTGTGTTTAATGCCAGGATCCCGGGACCACAGAAATATCTCTCTCTCTCTCTTTTTTTTTTCCTTCTTCCTTTTTTTTCTTCCTAGTAATTTATTTCTGCAATCATAAATACTCGGCTGTCTGTCATTATTTTTGTATATGCTCCATAAATGGCTTTAATAAAGGTTTGATGCATGCTGACCAACTATTTTTTCTTTTTATTTTTTACCCACTGCATCAGCTAGTACTATTTCCTCCATCAAAATGATCTTTGGTATGATAAGTAGTTTCTAAATGATTGAGGAGGTAAATGATTATTTTGAATGTTCATCTGGGATTTTCTCTCCTCGCAATGGTTTCTGAAAAATACAGATAAGTTAAGTACTTGAATATCAAGGTGTGTATTTTTTGTTGTACTTATCTGTTTTTTGTGACGTTTCGATTCCTTATCAGGAATCGTTGTCGAACAATGTTTGGTTGAATATTTGGCACTTATTCGTCTTGACTTTTTTTGGTAATGTCAATTGACTGATTAATTGACTTTGAAGTTTCCTTTTTGATGTTCATTTGTCAGAAGTTGTTGCCATCCAACCGGTATCTCTACAGAGGGTGTCCCAATTTCTCCATTATTCAACAACATGCAGACAGACACTTTCTTTGATTTTTCTTTTTTTGGTATGTTCTTCTTTAAGTAGTATTTTTGTCTTATTCCAGTCCATTTTGTGTGTACCATTATCCGTGAGTACATGATTTGCCAATCTTGATCTCTCTATATGTCTTCTTGAGACGTTGTATTGGTGCTCTTTTGTTCTAATTTGGAGAGGTCTTGATGTTTCACCGGTATATGTTTTTCCGCAGGCACAAGGTACACACAATTTTTGGAACTTTGAGTACCGTTTTCCGGTTTTGTTTTTGTCAAATTTGATCTTAAAGTAAAATTAAACGTATTGGCAATAAATACCAAGTAAAAACGGTTTTTTTAAATAAATAATACTTTAAGATCAAATTTGACAAAAACAACCGGAAAATGGTACTCAAAGTTCCAAAAATTGTGTGTACAGTGTACATTGTGCCTGCGGAAAAACATATGCCGGTGAAACATCAAGATCTCTCCAAATTAGAACAAAATAGCACCAATACAACGTCTCAAGAAGACATATAGAGAGATCAAGATTGGCAAATCATGTACTCACGGATAATGGTACACACAAAATGGACTGGAATAAGACAAAAATACTACTTAAAGAAGAACATACCAAAAAAAGAAAAATCAAAGAAAGTGTCTGCATGTTGTTGAATAATGGAGAAATTGGGACACCCTCTGTAGAGATACCGGTTGCATGGCAACAACTTCTGACAAATGAACATCAAAAAGGAAACTTCAAAGTCAACTGACATTACCAAAAAAAAGTCATGACGAATAAGTGCAAAACATTCAAACAAACATTGTACGACAACGATTCCTGATAAGGAATCGAAACGTCACAAAAAACAGATAAATACAACACAAAATACACAACACATTATACTGAAATACTAGTTGACAAATCTGTAGACCAACTTTCTCACAGTTAATCCTGCGGGAGAGTTTTTTCTGTAAAAGGGCAACTAGTGTTCCACAAACTGCCCTTATATACTACACCTTGATATTCAAGTACTTAACTTATCTGTATTTTTCAGAAACCATGGCGAGGAGAGAAAATCCCAGATGAACCTTCAAAATACTTTGGTATGATATAGATAAATTTCTCTGTCACGAGTAATGCTCATTTTATTAGCATGACGTGATCAGATGACAACCATATGCTCTCCTAGACAGACTCAGGCTTTCTTTTAGACTGACTGATCAACTAACTGTCTGAGTGACTGAGTGACTGAATAAATGATTGACTGACAGATTGACTGACTGATTAACTGATTCCTGGACTGACTGCTTGAACGAATGATTGACTGACTGATAGACTGACCTATTGACTAACTGATTGACTCACTGAATGAATGATTGACTGAAAATTTGACTCACTGATTCACTAACTGACTAACTGAATAACTGACTAACTAGATACCTGAATGACTGACTCTCTAGCTGTCAAACTGACCAATTAACTAACTGCCTGACTGTCTAAATAATTGACTGACATCATACCTGACTGACTTCTGTTATAGAGGTATTGACGTGTGAACCCTGGGAGAACAAAAACGAGCATAAGATTAAGAATGTAGGATTTTAGTATCTAAAATTAGTGCTTGAACGTCTAGAATTTGGAAGTTTGATTCTTGTAGTCAATAGAACTTGCTTACCCTAATGACATGGGATTGAGATTCGAGAATTAGAGATTTAATTTTAACACAATTTATGTACAGATTTTGTAAAACCTCATTTGTTACTTTGGGTCCGCCATCTTGAATTTGTTAAATAAGAGCTCAGCTTCGTAATCAACGACCTCGTGTATCAGTTTTGGTGAAAATAACAGAATCAATTTACCAAAATTTTGACCGTCATCTTTGATTTGTATAATCTAACATTATATTAGCAACTGATTTTGTCTGAGAATGAGAGGCCTGTCTGACACAGCATGTAGATTTCATTCTATCAGGCAATCTTACTCATGACAGAAATCTAACTGATGGAAAGCGTAGGAAAAACCACACAATTCTTGGGCAGTCTATATCTAACCTTCAATATACCTAAAATAGCAATTTTTGTTGCATTTAACCTCAAATATCTCAAAATTCTGTCTATTATTTGCAGATCTATGGTACTGGTTCTGGGTTTGTTATAAATTTCGCATATATATATATATATATATATATATATATATATATATATAATGTAATCTATCCAGGTATTCTTCTGCGAATGTTTTGGCAAATAAAATTATTAGATTTTCGAGGTTATGTGTAAGGTAATAGAGTCATAATTATAATTTCATTTCCGAATTATCAAATAGTCAAACGCTCTGACCGACAGATACTGTCACAGTTGGTGGAATCTGAGATAAGGAATTTGGTTCGCCTTTTTGAGCGCTCTCTGTATTCGCCATAGAAGCTTAGACTTCATCAAAATCACTCCTGAGGACGCCATCACAGCCGTGTTTATCGATCGTCAAGACTTGTTGCGGAAGCGTGTTTTCATACTGTTCGCCATTTTTTTGTACTTTCTGTCTTAAAGGCAATTAATCGGTCTACAATTTCTGTTGAAACGTTTAGAATTATTGTTCTGGAGTATACAAAATAAATAATATAATAATAATAAAGTCATGTGAATATACAGAATAAATAATGGCCACTCAGGCAATTCGGGTTCCTAGTTTGTAACATTACATTTTTGCCGCAGAGTATAACTAGCAGTGTATTCCATAAACCCGTAAAAGAACAAGTAACCGAAGAAATATCTGAGGTTTGAATTATGCAAAACGTATTTTAAATATGCTAAACTGGACGTTGGATGTGTCATTTATCTACAATAATTGTTTTCTTGTAACTAAAACACGAGTATTGACTTCGAATATTAACACCAACGGATAGGATAAAATTATCTTCAAATGTAAACACGAACTTTTTTTTATTATTCTGTAGCATTTTTGTTATTGCGATAGGCTTCTTGGGTTTTTCGTATTGGAAATATTCTCGCTTGCATTTGATATTGATTTGTTTTGATGTCTCTTTATTCTAGGTTAAGATTGTTGGTTAGATTTCTCTTGACGTTTGAGGCGAATTGCTAAGGGTGGAATCACACGTTCTAAATAGGTTAATGGCATTTATGGTGAGAAGATGTAGAAAAGTAGAGTCGAGCACGGGACATTTCGAGCATTGATGTTTTGGAATGTCACAGAACAAGAACTGGGTTGGTAGGCTTTTTGAGAGGTCAGTTGTCGGAAAGAGGAGTTGGCCGTTCACCGTCCTCGTGAACGGTTTTTGCCTGTTGACCGTTCTAGTATAAGGATGCGTGTAGTACTTGGAAAGAAAGGTTATGGTGAAATGTGATAGATGTTTACAAGTGTAATCTGAATTTCCACTGGCAACTTTGTGCCATCCATGTTTGGGATTTAGTTGAATACACTTTAATCGTTGGTTCCGTTATTAGTTTTGTAATATTTTTGGATTTTAATGGAAACCATACTCGTGTGAGGATTTAAGACAAGTTCATCACTCACTTTCTCGTGGATCTGCAGTTTCAGCAACGTTTAATTGATGTTTCCATTGACAGTTTGGTTATATTTTTGGAAATTAGTGGAAACACGTTCTCGTTAGTGAGGATTTGATTGCTGAATATTTTGCATGTACTCCCGTTGACCTTCCTGGACGACTAACCGGTCAACCATCTGAACATCGTACGTAAGAACTTTAGCCCACCCAAGACCTTGTTTATCTTCAGTGTATGGGGCTATCAACTTCACTTGGTTTGCCGAAGTTTTGGCAAGTCTTGTAATCGAGTTCCATTTTAGTTTATTGCGAACCGGAAATCTTCGTTAGTTGCCGTATAGCAACGACGGCGTATGTTTGCTTCGATTCTACAGAGGACAGCTGAGTGTTGTGTCATCGCATTTGAACAAGGTACCTTTGTAATTTGATTCAGTGTATTTGTTTTGCTCATAATTTACTTTTCACATTGAGAATTGATTTATCTGAATAACATTTTGAACTTATTGAATTTAATAAAGAACCTGATTATTTAGTTAAACATTTGACTGTTAATTTGCTCATATAAATTTGATATGTATACATTTCCTGTAGTGCTAAATTTTAATATTATTTCATCATTACTGTTTTATTGGATATTGATAATATTTGGTATTTTGTGAAAACGTCGTGAGAGCTCGAAACGTCGACTTGTTAATTGAATTATTTTGGATGTTTCAAAGATAATATTTGTTTCTAGATTTATGAAATCATTATTGATTTTTCTTGAAGTTTAAATGTAATTAAACACTTTTGTCAGTAACTGAATGTTTTTGGCTTCAGATTTCAGAATAACAGTACAGTTATTGAATTTGATATAATTTTGAATTATTCACAGTTTAGATGTCATTATTGACTTTGATATTATTTTGAATATTGTGCATTCAAGTATCTCATTTCTGATTTAAGATATATTGTGCATGCTTACGGATCACAACAACATTTGAATATTTTGATTAACGCTTTTGATAAAATCTGTTTATTTTATCTAGGTTCACTTGATCATTAATTGATTATTACATTTGTTGATTTTGGTAATTGATTATTACATTTGTTGATTTTGGGAATAATTTGAACTTAGTGTATCAGGTATGTAATGTTGATTCTTGGTTGAACTATAGATACGTGTATGTAGGTACATGAAGTTGGCTACAGGTCGACTTGTGTTTGATATTTTTGCAGGATTGTATTGAAATAATTTACAAGTTCATTAAATTACTTACTGTTTCATGAAGAGTTTTATTGAAGTAGGTTTGTTGTGACGTAACTGACAATATACTGAGGTTTCATTAGCCATTGAGCCCTTATCTATAGATTTCTTGTAGCCGCGGAGGATTGGTAGGTTATCTTAGGCGGTTACCTGGGGTAATGAGGCAGAGAATCTACCTGGCGCCTAGAACATCTTTATATTGGAAAGTTAACTTACAGTTGGCTTGGCCCTTCTTTGTTAACCCACTCCCGTCTCCACTGAAGCTGCCGTGCACCCTGGTGTCAACGTTTACCACATGGGCCGTAATAAGGTGGTAGGTTAGCCATTACATCTAGGCATTAACCGACGTTTTTTGACATTACAAGTTGTTTTAATCAAACATCTAAAATTTAATTAAGCTTCCATGACGATCGCAGAGGGCGCTATTATCGAACACAATTTATATCAATGAGTCTACCATCTACTCTCTCTGTATTATCTGTGACTGTCTCCACATAATATTTCAATCCCAAAAGAAATCACTTCGTGGGTATCTCCCCACGAACTCCAATATATTACGCCACTGACGACGACGACATCGCATTATAATATCTGCAGAAATGTTGACTCACGGGCGAATAGGGTACGAGGAAAACGGGGAAGAGAGAAACTAAAGACATACGACGTCGTCGCCGTAGTCGAAAATTTTAAATTGATAATTACGTTTCTCTAAGGGATAAGCAAACATCGTTTATCGTCCTTCTCCGCTTCCCTTAAGAAGGAAGTTTTGTGTTTATTAATGTACGCAGGAAACTTAAAAGCCTGCGACATAATACAGGATACAAGCAATGGGAAGTTTTAACGTGAGAAAAGGGCTTATATCAACGAATTTTAAGTATCATGTCTTGTACTGGTCGCTTAAGGAGAAAATAAACTTTCCCTAATTGCTATTCACAGTCAAGACAATGAAGTGTTCCTGGTAAAGATATAGGTATTAAATTAAATGTGTTTTGTCTCAAAAATGTTTCCGGAGGGACCAGAAAAAGTCTAATTTCATTAAACTACCACCTTTTATATCTAAAACTATTTACCACCACCCAACACACTGAAAATAAATTAATAATAATATTATTCAAACTCTTAAGCTTAAATCTAGTGAAGTTGACAAAATAAAGGCACAAAGTTTTAAAAAGCAATCATACTTTATAACAGAACTACTTGTTCATATTCTTAATCTATGTTTGATCAAATCTGTCTGGCCTGATGCACTAAAAAGTTCGCCCAATTCCCAAATCTAAAAATAAATATGAAATTTGGCCTAGACAAATGCCGAATTATTAATACTAGCTGTCGCCCAGTGGTCGAAATTCGATCAATTGTGTCGATATCTCTGGCAGAATAAGTAACCTGAAAATTTTATCGTGACATTCTATCCTAGGACATTAGGAAGAACAGCAATTACACGGAACGCATCCAGATTCGGAACCTCTGTTTGATAGTTTCCTCGAAAATCCTAGATGTCGGTCTTGCATCTCGCTTCTACAAATAAGTAACGAAATTCAGTTTTTTTCAGATATAATTCATAGGACTTTATTTGTATTCAAATTCGTAATTCTAAATTTAATATGACAATTCAACCGCTAATGGGCTACCCTACATATTTATTTTTTTATCCTCCCTGTATAGCTATAATTGCACTCAATTCCATAACATTTATTAAGATCGTCATTATAATAATTCTATCTCATTATATATTTCCACCAACTGCTCATGGACCACGCATAATATTTTTTAGCATTTTTTAACCACCCGGTAAACCATTCTGTATATGCCACTGCCTATGAGCCACCGTATTTACTCTTTTCGTTTATGAAATTTTTATCTTCTGTAACTACTCCGACCTATATTTCAATCATCATATATATGAAACTCTTCGTGGGCTACTCTATAAATCATTTCCTTTTCTAACATTTTTTATCATCATCCTGTATATCTATAATTCCTCTAACCCTATATTTCATCTTCCCTATATATACAACTGCTTATGGGTTACGAAATGTTTTTCCATTTCCTCCACCCTGAATATGCATCTCTGTATAATATTTTTTGCACCAACCTGTATGACTGTAATTCTACTGCACCTTCTATTCCAAGAACCCTGTGAATTCAACCGCTAATGGGCTTCCCTATATAATTATTTTATTAGTTATAATTGCACTCTACTCTATATTTTAAACACCCTATATATGCAACTGCTTATGTGCCACCCACGAAAAAAATGATTTCTAACATATCTGGAATCGCGCTGTATAATTATAATATACAACGATTACTTTACCAATAAACAATAACAACGCTTGCATGCCACTTCCAGAAGTACATGCTCTAAGTATATACCAGCATTGGTCCCTCTATTTATAATTACGCAATGTTTTGAGTCTGGCGGCGGCGGCACATTCAGTTGTTTGGCGTTGACATTATGGACGTAAATAATGAATTTTTTTTTTATTTTATTTAATGAATGAACCAATATTATAAATTAATATTAACATTCTGCACTGAAGGTCGTCAGTAGCTACTAAACAAAACAAAAATGAAGAAAATCGGTTGTGAGACAGAGGAGAAAATGGTACTTAATCGTTTTGTCTTTGCCAATTTATATATAGATAGTTAAAGGCAAAATTTAGCAGAGGCATTACAAAAAGAAAAACGGCACCTCAATTGAATCTATAGGGGAAGGTCATACTTATAAATACCTTGGAATAAAGCAGGCTCAACGTATTGATCACTTGATTATGAAAAAGGACCTAACAGCAGAGTTTTATAGAAGGGTAAGGCGACTGTTGAAAACCAAACTAAACAGTAAAAATCTGTTTCAGGCTATTAACACCTATGCGTGTTCAGTGCTCACTTACTCTTTCGGTATAGTTAATTGGTGCAAGACTGACATTGAACAATTACAACGAAAAGTTCGAGTTTTACTATCAAAAGCTCAAAATCACCATCCAAAGGAGGAAGAGGATTGGCAGATCTAAGCAAACTATTAGATCAACAAATTTCTACTTTGCGTAGTCATTTCCAGAAACTCGCAGAATTTTCTGATCTACACAGAGTCATGTGCCAGGTTGATGACTCAACACCACTGCGACTGACACAACAACATGTCCAATTACACCACCAGACCCAGATCAGAAACTGCTTAAATGGAAAGAGAAGCCCCTTCATGGAAGACATATAAATGACGTCAATATCTCTGGTCATATGTTTCCTGAAACGGAAGCTGTATATTGGCAATCCAATATCAAGTAATTCCAACTAAGAACTATCTAAAGTACATGGTTAAAGACCTTTCTATTAACAACAACAGATGCAGTTACGGTTGCCAAACATCTGAATCTATTCAGCATATCACAGGAGGTTGTCAAGCGTTCGCTGCAACTTAATACAAAGAACGACACGATGCTGTGGCAAAAATACTGCACCAGGAACTAGTACTGAAACTTGAACTATCACAGTCGGTGAGATTACCATACTATAAATACAAACCAGAATCTGTTTTAGAAAATAACAACTACAAGCTGTACTGGGAACGCACGATACTGACTGATCGGACTGTTGTTCACAACAGACCAGATATAGTTTTGGTAGATAAAGTCTCTGGGAAAACAACTTTAATTGACATAGCAATTTCTAACAACAAAAATATAAATCTCAAGCAGGCTGAGAAAATAACCAAATATAGAGATTTGGAATTTCCAATAAAGACTCAGTGGGACATGAACAACACACGAACTGTACCAATTCTTATGCCAACGACAGGACTAGTCCCAAAATATCTATTAAACAATTTAAAATATCTCGGTCTGGACGAACGTCTTTACCGACAATTGCAAAAAGCCGTCCTGTTAGGAACAGCCCGGACCGTCAGGAAATTCATGGGAAACTGCCGCAACGACTTCAACCACGGGCCTGAAAACCTGGAAAGGGTTCCCACACAGCTAAACCCTTTTGATATCTAGTATATTTGGGGTTTAGTGAATTTTCCCCTTTACAGGGACTGTGCTGCTATACCTTGTATGGTCAAGTCGGAAATGTAAATTCAATGTAAAGATGTAATAATTATTTTAATTTGAAAGTTGAAAATGGCATTACTCTGTAAAAAATAATCTGATTTAAAAAATAACGGGTCAAAAGATTTTAAAAAATCACGGGTCAAAAGACGTGTAAAATGTATCCCCCCGTAAATCTAAATTAACGTGTTTTTTTTCTTCTTTTAAACATATTTTAAAAGTTATTTTGCGTGGCTAGTTTTGAAATGAAAACCCTGTTTATAAACCAACCAGTTTATATATTCGTAATTATGCACCCAAACGAGGGAACATTTACCGGGAAATTAGTTAAGCTCCAGCAAGCAGCCCTACGATGATATGCTTGTTGATGGTAAATATTTTAATAAAGAACGCCTGTGAAGCGAACCCATGTAACTATCTTCAAAGCAGAGTATAGTACATTTAATATTCGATATTAAAAACTATGCACGAGGCTGTATAATGCTATACGGCTCGTACTGAATGGTAGATGAATGCAGTTCAATTACCTTAGGTTGAGATCTTGTTAATAATTTATCGCGCATATTACTAGATACGTTAATTAGATTTTCTTGAGCAGCTTTATTGCAATTACTGGATTACTATTTTCCTGTCGTTATAGAATAGTTAAGTGGATGCGAATTATTAACGGATTCAGGATTAAGTCACTTGTACTGTTCAGATTTGTTCTAAGTATGTTTTACGAGGGTGGTCCCAAAAGTACCCGGCCCGATCTAAAGATGGCAGTAGTTGTTTGATAAATATCAGTGTATTAGAAAGTGCACTATCTATGAAGCATATGTTTCAAGTTTGAAGACACTACGTTGTCTAGTATATAATAATTACCCGTCCGGCGTCAGCGTAATCCCACCGCTGTCACCACTGTAATAATTAGCCCCCGTATAGCCCTGATGGTAAGCTCTGCGGCTATAAGGCTCTGTACAAAATGCTACCCAGAGTGATATTTCGGCTATTATTTTTATTATACAGCTGTAACCGTGTAAGAAAGACATGAGAAAAAGTGTGCAACGTTGTCACCACCCGGAAAATATTTTTTGTTTATTGTTGGCGAGAACGAATCCGGGACCACTTCTCTGTATGTATGTGTGTGCTGAACATAAAATAAAAAGAAATTTATTGCTCTTAATCTGCCTTGACTTTTAGTCCCTAGGAGCTTCTGGCTGGTAGTCACCTAGTCTCCCGTAAGAGGGTATGTTCCCAGGCTTCGCAAATGCTGTAGTTGTATGGGAAGAAGGAAAGAGTTGAAAGTAAACAACCAAAAAAATTATACATATATAAAAAATTAAATAGACAAAAACAAACAATAGTAACAATAATTCAAACCCAAAACCTAATAGAAACAGAAATAAAAGTTTAAAATATATGATTTAAACAAAACAAAGTACCACGCCAGTTTATACACTAACAGGTTTATGATGTTACAAGATTGGTAAAGCCCTATCTAGACCCTAACTACAATATATTTCCTCTTATAGCATAGCAAACGTTGGAGAGCCAGTTTTCCCAACCATGAACCCATTTTTTTCGTGTGGCTTGTTTGTCAACTCAAGTATTCATTGTCACTAACTATGGATACTATTTACCTAATCTCACGAGCTAGCTCTGCGTACTCCGACGCCAATCAGTCCCTATAACGAAGTTCCTCCCCGGCCGTCTAAGGACCCTCTACCCTGGTTTCTGAAATGAACCTATAACTCTACCCGGAAAAACTCACAAGTTTGGCACTAACAACCCTTGTTAGAAAAAAATAAGTGTACTTACCTGATGCGAATTATCTGTCAATCCCAAAAGGTTTACCTGCGAATAAAGAAATATAACTCAAACTAACTCACTAGCTAGCTAAATTTTTAACAAAATCAAAACACACTCGCAACCCCCTCGGCGTTAAATGGTTGACAAACTTCCACAAATGTCTCTAAAACCCTACTTGGACAAGTGAAGTACCCCTCTCTGAGAAGTTTGGTTTCCACCATTTCTGTTCCCTAAATCCGCTGCGTCATAGATGACTGTTTTTCTTGAGTTCCGACCCCGAACTAGTTGGCCCCTACTATCTGGGTACCAGATTCGCGAGTAGGTTAACAACAAAACCCCCTACCTTGTGAGTTTTTCATTGTTCGATCGGCTGTACCTTACGCCATTAACCGACTTGTCCTATGCATGTCTCTTCCTTTGGAATAAAGATTTTAGAACAAACTTTTAATTAGGACTATAAAATCAGCAATTTTTCTCTAACTGCGTATAACCGGTCATCTTTGTTTTTTTGTTTAAACTGTTACAACACAGCTGGTGCCGGCCTTTTAGCACGTACAATATTTCAACTTTCCACTAACGCTGAGTCGACAAAAAAAGCAAAATGGAACGACATAAATAAACTACTCAACATTGTTTTAATAAACTATTGTAAAATTCAAAGAGGGTTAAATTTCGCAATATATGCAAGTGGTATGCATTGTGTAAAATTTCACAATTTTAGCGACATGTCTGTTTTAGTTGACTTAACTGATGAAATATTAAATAACATCATTTGTCTGAATTAAATAAAAATTAAATTATAAACTTTCGGTAACATCCTTAGGGTGTTACAAGTATTTTTTTGGCTGCCATCAATAATAAACGCTTTCAGTAAATTTGAAAAAAATGGAGAAAATTGGGCAACAGCCCAACCACTAAAAAAGCTGAACTAGGGTCTACTGTGGGTGAGTCTACTCCTTAGTTTACAACAGTAAAATATTGGATAGGCTAGGGTTTAAACGCAGCCGTACAAACTGCCAAGGCATCGCATTGGTCGACCTCTTTATTGTATTATCTGTGGGTCGACCAAATGAGGTGATCACTCCAGAGATGGTTAAAAAATCCACAAATACGAAACAATAATAAAAATGGCAATTGAGGCGAGGCGAGGTTGTATATGTTGGAAATAGATTGTTTTTTAAAGTGGTTTTCCAAAATTCTTCATTTAACTGGCGGAGTAGTAGGATTATGAAACTTACCGTGAAAATGACAAACTTGTTGTGTTATTTCCCAAAAAAGTGCTTAAACATTGACGATCTTGTTGTTATGAATTAGAAATGCTGCTCAAGTATCGATCAAATCAATTCAGTATTATACACTATCCTTTTCCCCGAAAAATAATATTAAATCACTTTTATTTCAAGTCAAAGGTAAATCAAATAAAATAGAGACCTTTTAAAATGAATACTGATTTTAGAGGCCTTCGTTTGTGTCACTCGGTATATTAATATTAGAACAACTGTAAAGTTTGAAACAATCAGAGCAGTTTGTCAAGACCATACAACAATAGCACACTAACGCTTTGAACGGTGAAAGTCTCGTGAAGTTCACAGCTCCCCCTGGGGAGACATCCATCATTTAAAGTAAGACACATACATTCGCATCATACAAGAACCTTTCGGGATGTCGGGTATTCGAGTTTTGCTAAATTCACGTTTATTTAAGGCATATATAATTAATACGAGTTAATCTTAGGTTACGCATTCCCAGAAAGTTGTGACGCCAGTTTAGGCGTCCTTTATTGTAGCTGCTTGGCAGTAAAACGTCGGAATCAAAGCCTCGTTTGATTTACTCGGTTGGTTTCCTTGTACTACCCTGCGATACGTATCATTTTTCATTTAAACCCAAAATATTACAGTCACTTGAAAATATATAAAGAAATCAATGGAAAACAATCAACATATAAAAAATTATTGAACAAAATATATTTACTCGTGATTTTATTAACTTCACTAAATATTATAAAACAAAGTCCTGTGCCGCGTCTTTCTGTTTGTCTGTCTGTCTGTTCGCGGTAAACTCATAAAGCACCGCACCGATTTTCATGCTGTTTTCACCAGTCGATAGAATGGTTCTCGAGAAAGACCATTAGTATACAGGGTGATTTTTTTTTGATGATGAGTATGGGGATCTAGAAAACTAGCGGAGGTAGGGCAATGGTTAAATTGGGAGAAATTTGCAGTTTTACTGGCCCAATTTAATGACACTTTCGGATTTTTGTAAAAAGTCATTGCTTACTAGATATTTTGAAAAAACCAAATTCTGTCGATTTAGTCAAATCCCTCTAGCTCCTTTGTTTTTGATTTTATAAAAAAGTGCAAATATCAAAATTGAAGGGAATTTTATCCCGAATATAATTGTCATGTCCTCGTTTGCGTGACAGCTTTCGTTTTCGAGATATGACACAAACTTATCTTTTTTTTAATGGAAACCATAGTTGGCTATGACCTCAAAAAATCGGACATTTTTAGACCTTTTCAACGATATAATACTCGATATAGATATTCATAAAAATAGCGGAGTTATGGATGTTTTTCTCTCTTATTTTCACTTTTAACGTAGTTAGCCATGAAATAGATTGATTTATTAATAACTATTCCAACAAACATTGAACGATTTTTTTATTAGGTATATCAGAAATAACGAAAAAACTAAATAAGTAGGTACTTACTAAAAACTTAAGAAATTAAAGTACATAATAATGCGTACAATTAATGTTCGAAAAGTACACCATTATTATTTAGACAAACATTGCATCTTTTTAAGATTGACATTACCACTTTCCTCACAGACCGCTTATCAATTCCTTCAATTGCTTGTAATACCGCCTCCCTTAGGTCACCAACTGTCTCATACTTTCTTTTGTATTCTTTGTTTTTTAGCCCACCCCATAAATAGAAGTCTATAACTGCCAAATCGGGAGACCGTGGTGGCCATTCGCGTGGGCCATTTCTTCCTATCCAAGAGTTTGGATAGATATTATCTAAGTGTTGTCTAACTAATAACAAGTTATGAGCAGGTGCTCCATCAAGTTGGAACCACTCAATTTCTAAACGAGTTCTCAAAAAATGCAAGTAGCGCTCCCCAGTAAGTGATTCGTCATAGATAAAAGGCCCCAGAATAGTAGACCCTATGATACCACACCAAACATTAAAACCAAATTTTACCTGGGGTCGTCTTTGTTCTACATGGAAAGGGTTTTCTTTAGCCCAGATATGCTCATTGTGTCTATTGAACATACCGCAGTTAGTAAATCTAGTTTCATCTGACCATAACACCTTTAACGGAAACTGTGGATTATCAAGACACATGTCTCTAAACCATGTACAAAACAAAATACGTCGACGCTCGACACCAGCATGCAAAGTTTGAGAAACTGAAAGTTTGTACGGGTGGAACTTGTGCGCTTTCAGTACCTTAACTACAGTTCGTTGAGATGTGCCAGCTTCTGCCGCAATCTCACGAGTTGATGTAGATGGATTTTGATTTACCATTGCCAAAACATTTATTTGAGCTGCTTCGCTAATTTGATTACGTTCCTTTGGTGGTTTAGTGAAAGATCCATATCTGCATAAACTATTGTAAAACCTCTTAAATGTACATAGAGCAGGTTGACGACGATTAAAATATCTATAAAAGTATTTCTCAGCTGCACGAACTGAATTTTTATGGCATATGATATAACATTAGAATATTCCATTTTATCACGAAAACTTGTCAATATCGACTCTCAGTTCAGCACTACTAATGGAATTACTCTCAAATGAGGAAACGTTAAAGTGAAAACAATCTTTTTCAAGGCTACCTACGTTAAAAGTGAAAATAAGAGAGAAAAGCATCCATAACTCCGTTATTTTTATGAATAACTATATCGAGTATAATATCGTTGAAAAGCTCTAAAAATTTCCGATTTTTTGAGGTCATAGCCAATTATGGTTTCCATTCAAAAAAAGATAAGTTTGTGTCATATCTCGAAAACGAGAGCTGTCACGCAAACGAGGACATGACAATCATATTCGCGATACAATTCCCTTCAATTTTGATATTTACACTTTTTTATAAAATCAAAAACAAAGGATCTAGAGGGATTTGACTAAAGCGACAGAATTTCGTTTTTTCAAAATATCTAGTAAGCCATGACTTTGCACAAAAATCCGAAAGTGTCATTAAATTGGGCCAGTAAAACTGTAAATCTTTCCCAATTTAACCATTGCTCTATCTCCGCTAGTTTCCGAGATCCCCATACTGATCATAAAAAAAAACTCACCCTGTATAGGGTAGACCATGAGCAGTTGTATAAATGGAATACTAGACATATGGGGCGAAGTAAAATCATTGGTATACAGGACTAATTTAAACAATAGAAAAATAGAAAGAGTCCATAGTGTTGAGAGGATTTGTACTAATACAGGGCGGTTTTAATGATATCACGACTGTTGTAATATTGTGTTGGGTTGAATTATAGTTGTACAGGGTAATTCATAAAATGATAGACCATAGAGTTATATAGGAGTGACCAGTACACAGAAGCATAAAGAGTGTGGATGCAATATAGAGTGAATTAGTTACGTTTATAGAAAGTGGTCCAAATAATAAAACAACTAAAAAAGTTAAAATATATTTGGAAAATATAGACAGAGAATAAAAATTAGAGAGGGAAAACGAGAGACAGAAAAGAATACGCTAAAATTGTCAATTGAATTGTACCTTAATTAAATCAGATAAAAAAAGAAAATATGTCTGAAAATAATGAGTGATTGCGCACGGTTTCTAAGCTGTTTTTACTTTAAGTCTGCTGAAATCGGTTCTTTTTTAAATATAAATTATTTATTTCATTTTTTCCAAGAAGCCCAAACCAATTCTCCAAGTCGCTCCTTATTACACATCACCTTCCTGACTTTCCCGATGATGAGCAGTTTCATATAACTCGAAATGACGTTTATTTTATCATTACATCGGCAATCTTAAGCGACGTTCTGTAGCTGTCAACTCGCAACGCTGGCTGTAACCAGCGGGTTGCATTTCACCCCCCTTGCAATTGCATCGGATCCCCCGTCATCGAGAAGAGGAAAATCTGGTCTGGATCCAGTCGACTTGATATTTAATTAAACGGAAACAGCAGCTGCTCGATGCGGTGTAATACCACAAACGTGGAAAGACTCGTACTAGAGCCACATTGTCAATCTGCCAGCGTTATTGGGTCGAAAAAATCGACCTTTGCACCTGCAGGAATGTTTACGTTGTAAATATTGACGTGCAGTTCTGTCATAAGCTTGCGATGTCTGACATTTGAAACTATTGATGTAATTTATAGTGCATTCTCATTCAAGCTTAAATTTCAGTTTTCTAAAATCGTCCACTCTATAAGAAGATAAAGAATAATTTATATTTAAATAAGAACCGACTTCAGCTGACTTAAAATTAAAACAGTTTAGAAACCGTGTGCAATCAATCACTATTTTCAGATATACCTTTTTTTATCTGATTTAATTAAGGTACAATTCAATTGACAATTTTAGCGTATTCTTATCTCTCTCTCTCTCTCTCTCTTTCCCTCTCTCTTTCTCCCTCTCTAATTTTTATTCTTTGTCTATATTTTCCAAATATATTTTATCTTTTTTATTTGTTTTATTATTTGGACCACTTTCTATAAATGTAACTAATTCACTCTATATTGCATCCACACTCTGTTTCTGTTTACTGGTCACTCCTATATAACTGATTGGTCTATAATTTTCTGAATCACCCTGTACAACTATAATTCAACTCAACACAATATTACAACAGTCGTGATATCTTTAAAGGCTATATAAGTACAAATCCTCTCCACACTATCTATTTCTGTATTGTTTAAATTATGCCTATATATCAATGATTTTACTTTTATTTATTTATTTATTCTTATATACGGGTAACCCCATTTACATAAAATACAAAATAAAAAATTTAAAGAAAACAACATTAAAACTAAGACTAAATCTAAAAAACAAAACACACAAAAAACATATAAATCTAAGTTTATACAAAATACAAAATAAAATATAGTTAATTAAAATGAAAATTATATTTAAGATACATATAGTCGCTAACAAAACAAAAACAAAACAAACGGCAGCATTAAATATTATAGTACAACGAGCGCTTGATTACCCTGATGGAGTTGTAAAACAGATCGATATGTGAGGAGTTCTGATTGCCTGTACGCAATAACCTAGTCATTGCTGAACAAAATCCATAGTTAGTTCTATGAAATGACACATTGAAGAGTTCTGAAGAACGAGTTCTCATTGTCGTATTCAAGGATATTCTGTCTAGTAAGCAAGCGCAGTCAAGTTCACCTGACAACAACTTGTATAGGAAACAAATGTCGGGTATGTTACGCCGATTTTACAAAGATTGTAAATGCATTTGTACTAAAATATTACTATATTGATAATTGTCCCCGCTCAAACCCATTTTAAATGCGAAGAAATTTATTTTGAACTTTCTCAATATTAGCTATATGTGTGTTATAGTAGTGGTTCCATATGACAGAACAGTACTCCAGAATAGATCGTACTAGTGAACAATATAATAAACGAATCGTATTATGAGAAAATGTTTTGGATGAACGATTGATAAAACCCAAAAAGTCAGAGAATTATCAAAAACGACACCAAGGTCCCGAATTTCACTTACTTGCTGTATCGTTTGTGAATTAATAGCGTATGAAATGATTATAGGTTGTGAAATTTTTGCAAAAGTAATAATAAAACATTTATTGATATTCAGGTCAAGATCATGACTAATACACCAGGCAAATAAAGAGTTTAAATCGGATTGGAGTAACGTAGCATCATTACAAGTTGCTTATTACTTTAAACAGTTTGAAATCGTCAGTATACATTAAGATATTACAATGATTAATAATTTTGCCAATGTCATTAATAAATAAATTAAAAAGAAATGGTCCCGCGTGAGAGCCCTGTGGAACTCCTGAAGACACACTTATAATCCTGGAAATAATACCCTCCACTTTAACATAATGGTATCGGTCTGAGAGATAACTCTTTGTCCACTCTAAAAGTGGCCCATAAAATCCTAGAGCTTGAAGTTTGGCCAAAAGTATTCTATGGTTAACTCAAACGCTTTAGCGAAATCTGTATAAACAGAGTCAACTTGTAGTCTTTTCTCCAAAGTTTTTACTAAAAATGACTCGTAGACGGCCAAATTGGTTAAAGTAGATCTACCCGGAAGAAATCCATGCTGTTCGTTAACAAAAATGTGTTTAAATTGCCATGATAAGAATTGAGAGAAAAAGTAGTCCAATAATTTCGGGATATCCGATTGCAAGAATACAGCTCGTTAATTCTCAATATTTTCTTTAGATCCACCTTTGTGGATTGGCCTCAGGTAGCTATGTTCCCAAAAACTGGGAAACTTTCCGGATGACAGTGACAAGTTAAAAATTGTTTTCAGAGGAAGCGCTAGAGTGTAGACACAGTTTGTTAAAAAATGCGATGGAATACCATCAGGGCCACACGAGAGCTTTATCAAATTTTGTTCTTAAGCCTCCGGCATTGTAATAATAAAGTAGCATCTTATGTGAAGGATCGGCACTAACTGCGAGGTTACCCGTGCCATCTAGTTTTTTAAGGCAACAATTTTACTTCGCCCCATATGTGTAGTATTCCATTTATGCAACTGCTCATAGTTTACCCTATATAACAAAATTCACCTTTTTGAACCACATTTATTTCAATCACCCGGTATATATTTTTAACCCATATAATTCAAATATCCTAACTGCTTATGCATACATAACAAATATTTGATACACCCTCAATGACAATAATTTTACCCCACCCTTACTTTAAACACATTGTCAAAGCAACTACTTATGTTCCAGCTATATAACTTTTTTAAACCTCCTTGTATAACTGTAATTATACTCCACCTTATATTTCAACCATCCTGTATACTCAACTGCTTCTGACAATTTTTAAAGCCTTTTGTGTAACTGTAATTATTCTCTGTTCTAAAACGCAAATTTCCTCTGTATAACTATAGTTTTGCTCCATTCTTATTCCAACCACCTTGTATACGCAACTACATATGTGCTACCCAATACAATATTTTTAGAACCACCCTGTATAAGTAATTCAATTCCAACTTAAATTTCAACCATCCCATGTATATAACTGCTTATGTACCACCCAATATTACATGCACGCACGCACACACCAGAATAACAAATTTTCGTTTTGATAAGCTAATGGAATATTTTCTGTAATTTCACGCGACTGTAACTTAACTTCGTCTTTAAAATAAACTGATTTCAAAAGCATCAAAATGAAAATCATTACAAACACCCTGTACGACATACTTTCATGGCAAATCATGACATTTAAATTAGATATTTACTATAAAAATTTGACATTTACAGTTTTTTTGCATATGATTTTCCAATTTTTAGAAAAATGGTAAGTTTTACGTTATAGAAAAATATACGGAACATATCTTTCTAGAATACAATTTATAATATGCAAATTTCTTGAACGGTTTTAGAGAAAACAGTGAAGATTCATTGTAAATCGGTAAAATCTAGTCCCTTATTTACTTTTTCCTGATTTTCTAGAAACCGCAAATCTCATGTTATAGACAATTATATGGGACCTTTCTGTAATATTTCTTAATATAATGCAGTTTAAATCATCAAAAAAGTTCCCAAGCCATTTTTGAATAATCGCCCCACATACTTAAAAAAAATTGCATACGAATTGATAACCTCCTCTTTTTTGGAAGTCGGCTAAAATTTAGGGATTTTAGCAAACTAAAGTGTGCAGAAACAAAGGCAGAAACAATTTCTATTTGCCAATAGATTTTGACTAACTTCGAGCCTAGGACCATCGTTTTTAAATCTTGTGATACGTACCTATGCACAACAAATTTCTTATAAATAGTGTTCCAATTTGAGGTTAATTTTTAAATTTTTAATAAAATAAACAAATTATTTGAGAATGATCAAATCTTTTATTTCAAATGATAGTACAATTGATTCGGTTTAGTAAGGGAAAACAATATCTTGAAAGTGACCACCTGCTGCTGTACGATAAGCTTCTAATCTTTTGCCAAAATTTTCGATAACTTTCTGGCATAACTGCGGTTCAATTACTTGGAAAGAGTCCATAATCTTCTTCTTTAGGTCATCAATGGTTTGTGGATCATTGGCATAGGCCTTTTCTTTCAAATAGCTCCATAGGAACAAATCTAGAAGATGTTAGATCGCAAGAGCTAGGGGGCCAATTAATGTTTCCTCTTCAAGCAATTATTCGATTACCAAATTTCTGTTTCAAAAGATTGTTTTTTTTTCTGCTGCTGAATGACTTGTTGCATCATTCTGTTGGAACCACATATTCTGCACATCAATATGCCCGACTTCATCCCACAAAAAGTTAGTAATCATCGTTCGATATCGATCACCATTCACAGGAACAACATTTCCATTGTCAGCTTCAAAAAAGTATGGACCAATCACTTCACCAGCCCAAAAACCACACCAAACAGTTACTTTTTGTGGATGCATCGGTCTTTCCATTATTTCTCGTGGATTTGCTTCACCCCAGATTCGATAATTTTGCTTGTTAACAAATCCACCCAATTCAAAATGTTCTTCAGCGCTGAAGATTATTTTGTTGAAAAAATTCACATTTTCAAATTTCTCTTGTATGGCCCAATTAACGAATTGACGACGTAAACCAAAGTCTGTTGGCTTTATTTCTTGCGTTATCTGAATCTTGTAAGCCTTTAAATGAAGATCTTTGTGCAAAATTCTGAATAACGTGGTTTTTGGAATGTTCAATTGCTATGCACGATGACGAATTGATGTTTTAGGTTGTTCAACAACACTGGCAGTAACAGCTGCAATATTTTCTTCTGAACGTCCACTACGATATGTTTTGCTTTTTTCATCGTTACTGAACCAGTTTCCACAAATTTTTGAAGAATTTTTCCAATGGAAACATTTGACGGACAATTTTCTCTTCCATATTCTGTACGAAATTTTCTTCCAACTTCTGCACAACTTTCACCAAATTTTTAATAATAAACACGCGTTGCTCAATCGAATATATCTAATTTGTAATAACCGGAATATTCTTACTTGTCGTCTGTCAAATACCATATGACATTCTAGTACACGAAGTATAGATACCAGGAGTCCGAACGTAATGTTAAATAAATGGTAGCATTTTAAGGGACAGAATGTTTTGCTGGTAGAGTGCGCCACTTTTGAGGAAGTACTCGTTTAAATCCTTACGCGAGTAATCTTGTTGATACTGACAGCCACCTGACAGCTCTAAAAATATTATTTTGATAATCTGCAAAGCTAAAAATGTGTGATATTAGTAAATAAATAAACACAATTAACCAGCAGCAAAGAATTTTATTTAAAAAATAAATTAATGTTATAAACAAGTCTTTAAGAATTAAAATTATAGTTCATCTTTTGTCTCTACGTGTTAAACTATTAAACAAACCGTAAGTGAAGTAAAGAATTTAAACATAGTTTCTGCAAAATAAGTAGTAAATATAAATTCAAAAATGGTTAAATACCTATTTATTTCAGTATTAGAATGCTTGATAATAGGAAAGTAATTAATTGATTACAATCAAATATATTATTTACTAATCGTATTAGTTATAAATAAAAGACCTTTAACATTTAAATACCCAACAATTTAGATTTGACAAATACACTAGTGAAAATTTCTCTTCATAGTTTAAAAAAGTTTAAATTATTATTTAAGTTAAGATGATTAATTTTCTTTCTATTAATAATAACCGTAAGTTACAGTAATTTGGAAATTTATAAATACAATATTTATTAACAAGACTGATGTTTAATATTATTTTTAGGTTACTCACTTTCGGAACTTTGAATATACCCACTTTAGCCACATTTCCATTTGCCACTGAGGCAACCATGAACAGCACAACACCTTCCCATTTTTTTTAAAAACTATTTTTAAACAATTACATTAATATTATATACTTAGTTTTATAATTTTAATAATTTCGACATTCGACAGGGCGTATTTACGTTTGATAATAATAATAACATCGGTACGTCCTGAACATTTGCGCAGCTAGTGGCTGAAAAGAGAACTATGATCTGGGTTTAATATTGTATACCACGAATATTGCGGAAAAGCCTATACCGTTCGGACTCCTGGTATCTATACTTCGTGTTCTAGTACAAAAAATATAAATGGCGCCAAATTTAAAAATTAATCTCAAATTGGAATACCCTTTACTAATCTTAACTACTTTCATTTCTCTGCGATCCTATTTTTTCAACCTTTTCACTCAAAAGCATCCATCCATCTACAATTCTCGCGTTTCAATATCGCTAAAGCTCAAACTGAAATATCTGAATATTCAAGAGGCCCAGCATGCGAAAATAAAGCGAACATCCAGACAATGTTTTTCCAAAAAAGGATGACAGGAGGATTTTCGTTTTAAGTTCGGTGAGAATTCTGACAGCAGGATTTTTCATTTCGACGTAATGCTACTTTATATTATTTTATTTAGAGCGGAGCCCGCTTGTTTCGCTCGCGTTCTGTCAGAACGATATCCATCGACTGAAAAACTTTTATTCGGAAAAGTTTGATGTGAAAAGTTCGTCGAAGGCTGGATCTGCTAAACTGGATGTACATGGTATACTGGAAAAATTCAAATTTTATATTTTTAACGTCGCCCTTACGGTCTCGTTGGATCTAGACTTTTATTCCGATCCATACTATACATCTGTGTTTATGAAAATATGAATTCGATACATTATCAGGCATTGACCATAAAAAAATAATAAAAGATATAAATAAAAAAAGAGCGGCAGTCACTTGAAAGTGAAAGCTTCTTACGAAATATTCCTCCCTTCTATCCTTATCTCACTGTGTTAGTAGTGGATATAAATATCAGATGAATTAAAACAATTGTCACTATTTTGTTACGACTCAGGTATTAACCCTAATTTAATTATTGGTTTAAATATATCTGCAAAGAAATTTAAGCTTAGATATTGAGTAAGTGTTTGTAAATAAATAGTTTTTTTCATCTGAATAAGTAATTGAAGACAAGATGTCAAAGAAAAGTTCGTTTTATTCTTAGCTAATATCATTACAAAAACATAACATTTGTACAAAACAATAAATTATATACCTATACAGGATGAGTTTTTTTTGATGATCAGTATGGGGATCTCGGAAACTAGCGCAGATAGAGCTATGGTTAAATTGGGAAAGATTTCCAGAGTTACTGGCCCAGTTTAATGAAACTTTCGGATATTTCTAAAAGATATTTTGAAAAAAGGAAATTCTGGCGATTTAGTCAAATCCCTCTAGTTCCTTTGTTTTTGATTTTATAAAAAAAGTGTAAATATCAAAATTGAAGGGAATTGTATCCCGAATATGATTGTCATGTCCGGTTTGCGTGACAGCTCTCGTTTTCGAGATATGACACAAACTTATCTATCTTTTTTTGAATGGTAACCATAGTTGGCTATGACCGCAAAAAATCGGACATTTTTAGAGCTTTTCAACGATATAATACTCGATATAGTTATTCATAAAAATAACGGAGTTATGGATACGTTTCTCTCTTATTTTCACTTTTAACGTAGGTAGCCATAAAAAAGATTGTTTTCACTTTGTTTTTCACGAGAATGGCCACCCCGGTCTCCCGATTTGGTAGTTATAGACTTCTATTTATGGAGTGCGCTAAAAAACAAAGTATAAAAAAAGAAAGTATGAGACAGTTGGTGACTTAAGGGACGCGGTATTACAAGCAATTGAAGAAATTGATAGGCGGTCTGTGAGGAAAGCGGTAATGTCAATCTTAAAATAATGCAATTTTTGTCTAAATAACAATGGTGGACTTTTCGAACATAAATTGTAACCATTATTACGTACTTTAATTTCTTAAGTAATTAGTAAGTACCTACTTATTTAGTTTTTTCGTTATATCTGATATACCTAATGAAAAAATCGTTCAATGTTTTTTGGAATCTATATATAAATAGGCAAAGACAAAACGATTAGGTACCATTTTCTCCTCTGTCTCTCAACCGATTTTTTTAATTTTTGTTTTGTTTAGTAGCTACTGACGAACTTCAGTGCAAAACGCTAATATTAATTTATAATATTGGTTCATTCATCAAATAAAATATAATAAAAATTTATTATTTACGTCGATAATGACAACGCCAAACAACTGAAAGTGCCGCCGCCGCCAGACTCAAAACATTGAGTAATTATATATAGAGGGACCAATGCTGTTATATACTTAGAGCATGTACTTCTGGAAGTGGCATGCAAGCGTTGTTATTGTTTAGTGGTAAAGTAATCGTTGAATTTATAATTATACAGGGCGATTCCAGATATGTTAGAAATCATTTTTTTCGTGGGTTGCACATAAGCAGTTACATATATAGGGTGTTTAAAATATAGAGTAGAGTGCAATTATAACAAATAAAATAATTATATAGGGAAGCCCATTAGCGGTTGAATTTGCAGAGTTCTTGGAATAGAAACTGCAGTAGAATTACAGGGATACAGGGTGGTGCAAAAAATATTATACAGAGATGCATATACAGGGTAGAGGAAATGGAAAAGCAACATTTCGTAACCCATAAGCAGTTTTATGTATAGGGATGATGAAATATAGGGTGAGAGGAATTATAGATATACAGGATGATGATAAAAAATGGTAGAAAAGGAAATGATTTATAGAGTAGCCCACGAAGAGTTCCATATATATAAATGATAGAAATATAGGTCGGAGTGGCATATACAGAATGGTTTACTGGGTGGTTCAAAAATGTTAAAAAATATTATGCGTGGTCCATGAGCAGTTGCAAATACAGGGTGGTGGAAACATATAATGAGATGGAATTATTATAATGAGGATTTTAATAAATGTTAGAGAATTGAGTGCAATTATAGCTATACAGGGAGATTATAAAAAATAAATATGTAGGGTAACCCATTAGCGGTTGAATTGTTGTCATATTAAATTAAGAATTACGAATTTGAACACAAATTAAGTCCTATGAATTATATCTGAAAAAAACTTGAATTTCGTTACTTATTTGTAGAAGCGAGATCTAAGACCGACATCTAGGATTTTCGAGGAAACTATCACACAGAGGTTCCGAATCTGGATCCGTTCCGTGTAATTGCTGTTCCCCCTAAAGTCCTAGGATAGAATGTCAAGATAAAATTTTCAGGTTACTTAACCTGCTAGAGATATTGACACAATTGGTCGAATTTCGACCACTGGGTGACAGCTAGTAGTTATTAATAAATCAATCTATTTCATGGCTACCTACGTTTAAAGTGAAAATAAGAGAGAAAAGCATCCATAACTGTTATTTTTATGAATAACTATATCGAGAATTATATCGTTGAAAAGCTCAAAAAATGTCCGATTTTTTGAGGTCATAGTCAACTATGGTTTCCATTCAAAAAAAGATAGATAAATTTATGTCATATCTCGAAAACGGGAGCTGTCACGCAAACGAGGACATGACAATCATATTCGGGATACAATTCCCTTCAATTTTGATATTCACACTTTTTTTACAAAATTAAAAACAAAGGAGCTAGAGGGATTTGACTAAATCGACAGAATTTCGTTTTTTCAAAATATCTAGTCAGTCATGACTTTTTACAAAAATCCGAAAGTTGGGCCAGTAAAACTGCAACATTGCTCTATGTCCGCTAGTTTCCGAGATCCCCCCTCCCATACTGATCATCAAAAAAAAAAACTCACCCTGTATATTTGTAACAGGCCCTAAGAGGGTAATAATCCCTGTCTTGAGGTTGAACTCTGCGGCTATTCCTCAAAAATATAAGCAACAATTTTTTCAGATTTTTTGGTTTAATTCTCTCGATTTAACCTTCAAATGCCCTTGACTCTGACGTGATGAAGATCAACCGACCCTCTCATCGTATTCAGCGACCCAAAAAACCCTGCCGTGTTCCGGCTTAGATCAAATGTTGACCTGTGTAATTCAAGCCCAAAATGTAAAGAAAAGACAAATGCAAAAGTTGCATAATGTTACTTAAAACAATACAAAAAATATGTAACCCCACAAAATTATAGTTTTTAACCAACCCAAAATGCAACAATAAATTTATAGAAGAACAATACTACAATGTAATTATACCCACTAGTATTGGGAAGGAAAGGGGCAACTCAACCCTAGTTAAGACCTATATAGACCCTAACTGCAATATGTCTTCACTTATATCGACAGACGTTGGTTACCTAATTTCACCACCGAATTTATGAGTATATCCCAAGGTAAATACAAAAACCAAATTTAAATAATATATCAAAAAAAGATAAACAAAATTTTGCTGTTCGTCTCTTTATCGACTCAGGAGGTCTGCTGATATCTCTAAAATTTCACAATCTAGCTTTGCGTACTCCGACGCTAATTAGTCCCTAACGCGAGGTTTCTTCCCTACCGGGTGTTACATATTCAACGGTAGCAACCATTTGAAATTTTTAAGTTCTTATTTTATGTAATATTAAAATGAGTTTTACTTATGTTCATTGAAAATAATACACAAAACTAATTAATAATGACATAATCTATAACCCGAGAACTTTGGATTTGCAGCCATGCGTTTCAGACTCTTGACCACTTGTCTTTAAGTCAATTTTGTTATTTAGACGATATAAAACTTCCAGCTGTAATACATCATTCCCTCTGTTGAGTAGTAAACGTACTTGGTTTAATACGATAACAAACGATATAAACAAAGGACATATTTTGCTTAATGTGTATCCTTCTGAGTCTATATTGGTTGATAATATGAAAATTTAATGACAAGTTGCCCTGTTTGTGTGGTATTCTTTTTAATTTCTGACGTCTGTCAAGTCTCCAATTTAATATATCACAAAGAGAGAATTGGAGTGTTTATTAGAACAAATTTTGTGCAGGCATTGTTTATTACTTGTATGTTATATTGGTTTATTTCCTATTTATTATTGATCTTCTATAAAAGAAGAGACTCTTAATATATTACCTGGTCCCTGTTTTTTACACAGAAGACTGAATTGTATGGGTATTTCAAGATAGAAGCAGTGTGTGGTGGTCGGTTGCTCATCTATTTTCATTTGTGTAAGTGTGTGTTAAGAATCTTTCGCTTCAAAAGACGGCAGTTACTTGAGACTGAACCATGGAAGCAAAAACTTTTTGCAACGAAAACCAAATTTTGTGGTGGTATTGTATATTAATTGCATATTATATTTGTTAATTACTATAGTTTATTGATTGTGTATAAACGAGAGGACTTAACATATAACTTAGTCCGTGTTTCTTATCCGTTCTCTGGATAAGATAAGTTGTATTGACATTTAAAGTTCAAGCAAGTGTCGTGTCGGCGAGAAGTGTCATGTCGATCGCAACGAAGCCGACAAACAAATACAATTTTTGCATTTCACAAACCAGACTCATCTATTTTCTTATGTGTCAATAATTTAACTCCCTTAAAGGAACAAATTGTTTCTAATAGACATGTTAGACATTTTAGACGTTTTAAACGGTTTGGACGTTTTAGACGTTTTAGATATTGTAGTTGTATTAGACGTACTAGACGTTTTCGACATTGGCAATTTAGCTATGTGACATTTTTGACATTTTTTACTTTTTTGGCATATGTCGTTTTAGACGTTTTACATGAATGTTTTGACATTTTTGACAGTCTTGACATTCCTGACATTTTTGACATTTGTGACACACTTGACATTTTTGAAATTTTTGGCATTTTTTGAGACTTTTTACATTTTTGACGTTTTCGCCTTTTCAATACTTTTCACAATTAGCCATTATTCCCCCCTTCTTTTTGACAAAATCATTACACACCGTACATAGTAATAACATAAAGCATGTTTTTTATCAATGTATTTATTATTCTTCAATGACTATAAAGAAACGAATGATTTTTTTATCCACCAACGGTTACTTCCATGTTATTTTCGACTGCCTTGTAGCTATTAGTTTTTTAGTTCGTTCAATTGACAACAGTTTCTTCATTTTTGTCATATCTCTCACCATGCCCTGTTTCCTCGATGGAGACTCAATTGGAATTTCCGAATATAAGGAACCGTTAATTGACAATCTATTTGACTGAAAAAAAAAACAAATCTCGTCAATATTTAAAAATTATTGTTTTTTAACATTTTTAGAGATCCCATGTCCTATGCTTCCATCACGACAGTGGAAGATGCCTCGATAACAAAAACAGAATCTCAGAATATATGGAAGAACTTAAATATTGCTGACCAACGTGAAATTCTAGTGGTCAACATGAATGGCAAAAAACAAAATTAGCATGGCTAAAAACTTTTCAATGTGTGTAAAATATTTAAAGCATGAATTAAAAATATTCACAAATTATTATTTTTTGAAGATAAATAGAAATTTACACTTGAAAACTAACTATGGCGAGCTACAATGTAGTTCCTAAGATTACCTTCCAAAAGAAAAAAGTTCATTATATTTTTCTAATATTTTTTTATACGAGAAAGTAATATTTTTACAGAGATTTTTAAAGTAGCCATGATCCTTATCAAATCATTCTAAGGGACTCAACAGTTGTATACGAGGGTGAATCAAATATGAACCGGACTTTTCTGTTTCTCGCCCTGTAGGTAATTCGAGTGGCGTGACGTCTCGATATATGTTAGGTAGGGATGTTAAGAAGAGGGGAGGGGATGCGCTGTTAGTAGCATTATGTCAGAGCAAGAGGTGCATACGCCTGTTGCGCAACGTGTTCTTATCAAATTTTTGGCGCGGGAGGGCGTTAGACCGTCTGAAATTTTGCGTCGACTATCTGCACAGTTCGGCAATGAAACACTTTCAAGGACCCAAGTGTACGACTGGCACAAAAAGTTTTCATATGGCCGAGAGACAGTGGAAAATGAGCATCATTCACCCCGACCCACGACAAGCATCAATGAGGCGAATATCTACGCAATTCGTGAGCTGATTGAAGGTGACCGCCATCTTACAGTATTGGCAATTGCTGAACACGTTGGAATATCATACGGGAGTGCTCAATCAACCATTACAGATGAGTTGGGTTACTGAAAAGTGTGTGCAAGATGGGTTCCTCGCCTTCTAAGGGAAGATCAGAAAGCAAACCGTCTTGCCGTATGTGAAAGGCTGTTAGCAAGATATCGAGCAGAGGGGGATGAGTTTTTGAGACATATTGTCACCTGTGATGAGACATGGGTGCATCATTATACCCCGGAGTCCAAACGTGCAAGCATGGAGTGGCGAAAACCTGGAGAGGCAGCACCGCGGAAAGCCAAGACCCGTCTCTCTGCAGGGAAAATTCTTGCAACAGTTTTTTGGGATTCGAAAGGCGTACTGCTGATCGATTTTCTGCACGAACGCCGTACAATTAATTCTGAGTATTACTGCGAACTACTCCAACAAGTGAAACTTGCCTATCGGCAAAAGAGGCTGGATATGTCTATCCGAAGTGTGATTCTGTTGCATGACAACGCTCGGCCACATACAGCTGCATTGACTCAAGGAAAATTTAACAAAATGCATTGGGAAACCCTTGAACACCCGCCTTACAGTCCTGATTTGTCGCCATGTGACTACCACATGTTTGGGCCACTTAAAGAAGAACTGGGAGCCCACCACTTTGAGGACAACGAAGGTGTAGAAACGTTTGTGCGCAATTGGTTATCGACACGACCAGTTTCATTCTTTGAGAAAGGTATTAAAGAACTTCCGATTCGGTGGGGAAAATGTATACTTACGAGAGGAGACTATGTAGAAAAATAATATGTATTAAAATTTGTATTGATCGTACCAACAAAATTTTTAAAACAAAAGTCCGGTTCATATTTGATTCACCCTCCTATTTATACACACTACAATTGCCTCTTGTCGAAATACGACCAATTGTGTCAATGAATAATGAAATTCAACTTCTTGTTCATATATAATTAATACGAGTTTATTTATGTTGAAATTCTTAATTCTCAATTTAATATGACAAAGAGATAGTAAATTGAAAATATTACAAAAATTTAGTTACCACGTAATATGTAATATGCAACTGCTTATGGACCAAGCATCATATTTGTTAAAAAATTTTGAGCCACCCGGTAAACCTATAATTCCACCCCAAACATTCTACATATGCGAATATTTACTCTTTTTGTCTCTAAATTTTTTTAACAATCTTCTCTAACTATATTTCAATCATCATATATATGCAACTCATGGTGGGCTACCCAATAGATCATTTACTTTTCTAACATTTTTTGCAATTACCCACTATAATTCCTCTCACACTATATTGCATCTATCCTATATATGCAACTGCTTGTGGACCACGAATTGTTACATTTTTATTTTAATATTTTTAAACCACACTATGTAACTATAACCTTACTCCAGCATATATTTACACTACCAAGTATATGCATCTTTGTATAACATTTTGTGCCCCCCTTGTATTATTGTAATTCTACTGCACCCTTTATTCCATGAACCCTGTAAATTCAATCGCTAATGGGCTATATTAACTTTTAGTTTCTCATTTTTTTAACTTCCTCCTGTAACTATATTTCAATCATTAAATAGAAGTATAACATTTTGTGCCCCCTTGTATTATTGTAATTCTACTGCACCCTTTATTCCATGAACCCTGTAAATTCAATCGCTAATGGGCTATATTAACTTTTAGTTTCTCATTTTTTTAACTTCCTCCTGTAACTATATTTCAATCATTAAATAGAAGTATAACATTTTGTGCCCCCTTGTATTATTGTAATTCTACTGCACCCTTTATTCCATGAACCCTGTAAATTCAATCGCTAATGGGCTATATTAACTTTTAGTTTCTCATTTTTTTAACTTCCTCCTGTAACTATATTTCAATCATTAAATAGAAGTATAACATTTTGTGCCCCCTTGTATTATTGGAATTTTACTTGCCCCTTTACTCCATAAACCCTGTAAATTCAATCGCTAATGGGCTATATTAACTTTTAGTTTCTCATTTTTTTAACTTCCTCCTGTAACTATATTTCAATCATTAAATAGAAGTATAACAGTTTGTGCCCCCTTGTATTATTGGAATTTTACTTGCCCCTTTACTCCACAAACCCTATAAATTCAATCGCTAATGGGCTATATTAACTTTTAGTTTCTCATTTTTTTAACTTCCTCCTGTAACTATATTTCAATCATTAAATAGAAGTATAACATTTTGTGCCCCCTTGTATTATTGGAATTTTACTTGCCCCTTTACTCCATGAACTCTGTAAATTCAATCGCTAATGGGCTATTTTAACTCTTAGTTTCTAATTTTTTTTATAAATCATTTATTTTTATATTTTTTATAATCACCCTGTATAACTATAATTCCTCTAACCCTATATTGCATCTATCCTATATATGCAACTGCTTATGGGCTGCGAAATGCTGCAATTTTGTTCTAACATCTTTTAAACCACACTGTCTTACTATAATTCTTCTCCAGCACATATTTCCACCGTACCTGTATATGTATCCCTATATAATATTTTTTGTTCTACCCTGTTTAACTATGATTCTACTGGGCCCTCTATTCCAAGTATCCTGTAAATGCAACCGCTAATAGACTACCCTATATAATTATTTTTTCTAACCACCCTGTATAACTATAATTGCACTCCACTCAATATTCTGTACATTCAACTGAGCCACTCAATAAAACATTTGGTTTCTAACATCCTGTATAATTGTAGTCTACAGTCTATTTATATATGCATATGTAACGACTCTCAAGACAGTTTTATTGTGTGCCTCAAATTAATAACAAAACACATAACTTTTTACTCATCCAAAAATGTTCTAACCAGCACTTTTTACTTTAAAATCTAGTAGGGTTCAGCTATAAAAATGCAATGCTAGACAAATAGTGATACATTTTTTATAAGATGCTACAACCCATTTGCATTCAAAGAATTATTATTCTAAAGTAGGTCACCAAATCACCCTGTATTGAACAAAACAGCTGCCATAATTGTAACAATCTCGTTCTTTCTCGGTAATACGATTTCTCCCGAGCAATCGATTTGTAGACGCTAAAACCCCAAAATGGAATAAAACATTATATGTATTATATTATTAGATATATAAGTAGAAGTATATTTGCAGTATATATATATATATATATATATATATATATATATATATATATATATATATATATATATATATATATATATATATCACATCTCGTTAAAAGAACATTAAACAATTTTTGACTGACCTCAATATTCATAGATGGCGCCTTCTCTAATAATTTATCTTTAATTTACTTATTTTAAAATAAATAAATAAAAGATTCTTAATATATTCTGCACATCTATGACACCTTTACCTTTCGAATGGTATACGTTTCATTACCCTCCTTTCAAAATAAAGGCCGAAAAAGGGGTAGTGCGTTTCCCTCTTTACATATTAATAATAGTAAGTATGATTCAAAATAAATTAATTAAATCACTTTATCAACATTAACATTTCGGTTGTTATACCTCTAAATACTCCCTCAATTCTTTCAGATAATGCCTCGAGAGTTAATGCAAATGTTTTAAATACACAAATACAATAAAAGTCACAAACACTATTCAAATTAAAACAACTTACCAAAGCATCCTCAGTTTCTTGAGGAATCTCATAAAACACCATAGGTATGTTGTAATTTTCTAGACAATACTTTTGGAAATCAACGTTCAAATTTTTCCTTATCTCCTTACGTCTTAGCAAGAAAAGCTTGAGCAGTGACTGAAGCTTCAGAACTTCTTCTTCCTGATTGTACATTTTGTCTGTCAAGGCATTCAACTCAGTCTCATATATTTCTTCAGCTTCAGTGAGAATGGCCTCGGTCGTAGTTGTCGGGACTCCTTTTTGTTCCTGTACTATTACGCTGAACTTTTTGAATAATCTAGCCTGTAAAGAAAGAAGATATAGAATCGAGAAGTCTTAATAACTTATGTTCTTTTTGCACGAGGACTATACAGTTTACATAGAATGGTGACAAACATCTATGAAAGTGCATTAAATTGGAAAACCTTACCACATGAATGGACAGAAGCTTTTATTATCACAATTTTTAAGGAATCAGTTTTGTATCTACAACAGGAAAGCTGTATGGTAGAATAATAAAAAAGTTGAAAGAATATAAAGAAGATTGGAGAAGATCAAGCGAGCTTCATTTCCCGTAAATCATGTGTCAACCACATTATACAATTAAACAGCTGTGAGAAAAGAAAATCGCAAAGTATAGAGAGATTTGGAAACGTTTAATGAAGTCAACTATGAAAAGAGATAGAATCAATGGGTAAATAAAGAACTTATTAAAGCAATAGAAACCATATAGGTGTTCCAATTTGAGGTTGATTTTTAAATTTGCCATTTAAATTTTTTGTACTAGAATATCTTATGTTATTTGACAGATGACAAGTAGGAATATTCCGGTTATTAAAAAATGGAGAGATATACGATTGAGCAACGCGTATTTATTATTATAAGTTATTTTAAATTTGGTGAAAGTTGTGCAGATGTTGGAAGAAAATTTCGTACAGAATATGGAAGAGAAAATTGTCCGTCAAATGTTACCATTGGAAAAATTCTTCAAGAATTTGTGGAAACTGGTTCAGTAAAGATGAAAAAAGCTGTTACTGCTAGTGTTGTTGAACAACCAAAAACATCAATTCGTCATCGTGCACAACACTTTAACATTCCAAAAACCACTTTAATCAGAATTTTGCTCAAAGATCTTCATCTAAAGGCTTATAAGATTCAGATGACGCAATAATTAAAGCCAACAGACTGGTTTACGTCGTCAATTCGTTAATTGGGCATAGAACAGAAACTTGAAAATGTAATTTTTTTTCAACAAAATCATCTTCAGCGATGAAGCACATTTTGAATAGGGTGGATTTGTTAACAAGCAAAATTGTCGAATCTTGGGTGAAGCAAATCCACGAGAAATAATGGAAAGACCGATGCATCCACAAAAAGTAACTGTTTGGTGTGGTTTTTGGGCTGGTGGAGTAATTGGTCCATACTTTATTGAAGATGACAATGGAAATGCTGTTACTGTGAATGGTGATCGATATCGAAAGATAATTACTAAATTTTTGTGCGATAAATTGGAACATATTGATGTGCAGAATATGTGGTTCCAACAGGACGATGCAACATGTCATTCCGCAGCACAAATAATCAATCTTTTCAAACAGAAATTTGGTTATCGAATAATTGCTCGAAGAGGAAACATTAATTGCCCCCCTAGATCTTGCGATCTATCACCTCTAGATTTTCTCCTATGAAGCTATTTGAAAGAAAAGGTCTATGCCAACGATCCACAAACAATTGATGACCTAAAGGAGAAAATTATTGACTGTTTTGAAGTAATTAAACCGCAGTTATGCCAGAAAGTTATCGAAAATTTTGGCAAAAGATTAGAAGCTTGTCGTACAGCAGCATGCGGTCACTTACAAGATATTGTTTTCCATTACTAAACTATCATCTGAAATAAAAGATTTGATCATTCTTAAATAATTTGTGTATTTATTAAAAATTTAAAAATTAACCTCAAATTGGTATATCCGAAGACTCGAACCATAAAAGTAGAAAAGAAAAAACAAATACATTTTATTTCAACAAACGACTACTACAGGTGAACTATGCTAGAGAAAAGTAAGTTAATTACTACAGCCTCCACAAGATAGCGCATTTCAAATTCGCGCGCCCCTACCAGTACGTGCCGATCCCAGACAACAAAAATCCAAATCTCAAAATCTAAATCTCCACTCAACCAATAGCAGCTTGCCCATAGCAAATGCCCATACCAAACATCAGCTTCTCGTAGTAAGCTCAACTTCAATGCATAGATAGCATATACAGTTGGAACGACACCTCCCAAGCGAAGGTCTCGGGTTCGAAAGCCGATCAAGTATTAGCTTTTTCTAGTTAGCTAACGTTAAGATGGGATGAGTTGTCATTCTTAGCGAGAAGGGTTGCAGACAGATTGAAATAGCTCAACAACTAGATATTCATCAGTTGACAGTGTCTCGCATTACTAAATGGTCCTAAGAAACTAATAACTTGAAACTAAAACCTAAAAAGAGACGACACAGGTGTATAACGGTTCGAGATGACCGTTTCGCGACCTTAATTTCCTAGAGAAACCGACCTGCAACTGTTTCAGAATTAAGAAATAATTTGTACGAGCTAGAGAAAGCAATGTAAGCAGTAGTGAGGTTAGCAGACACCCAGCAAAAATTCCTTTACTACTTCCTCGTCACACAACAAAACGACGGCAATTCGCATTAAACCACTTACATTGCAATGAAAATGGGTGGAGTGTTGTACTATTCAGCAACTGGAAACTCAGTTTGGAGAACTGATGTACGAACTTTAATCTAGGGAAGACAGCACAAACCTTAAAATTATTAATTTTGCTAAAGACTGAGCTGGCACAAGTTAAAAAGGACGTGTAGAGCTTGTCGAGGTTAATCAACAAATAGATCATATTCAAAGTTTATAGCATTTGACAGATTTGTCTTTATGCATGATAATGCACGTGCCCATGCAGCCCCAAATTTTTGAACAATATCTTCAAGAAATTGGTTATGTTTATTCCAAGATGATGACAAAGGTTTCACAGTTTCCCCAGTACACTATTAATAGTCTGAACTTACTTCTTTGAGTCCATTGATTCTTTCATCCACCAAATCCCTAAACTCCTGCAGTTTCTTCATCTGCTCCAAATAATCGACGTAGGTATGCTTGAAATGATTCTCGTTCGTTCTATAGTCTTCGTACAAAGAATTATAACTCGGTTGTTGGCAATATGTTTGCCAAACTTCGTCGTTATCTGGTATTTTATCGGGAAGGAAATCGATGGTCAACGAGGTAACTTTTTCTACAGAGGAATCACTTTCGCGCGACCTCTCTCTACAAGTAGTGACAGAACGCATTTTGTAAAGCGATGTGGGGCTCGTTTTCTTCGGGGCCTTGGACTTCGAAAGTTTGGTCAATGGTGATGTAACTGAAAAAAATTATTTCTTCAATAAATGAGGTAATATAACACTATATTACTAGATACAATAAAAAATGACTGACCAGAGTGATATGTAATTTGACTTCCAAATAAAGGAATTACTAATTAAGTTCATTGTAAATAGTGACACGTGATTATTAGTGGCGCCCTCTATCTCACACTATATGTAGTCTAAAATATAGTGCGGCAAGGAATTCAGTTCAGGAATCCTAACTTCCTGATAGTATGAAATCCGTCAGCAGATTTAGTGCACCCATCTAGTGTTTGCTTAAAACCAAATTTTTACGCATATTTATTATTAGGAGAATATACAGGGTGAGTTTTTTGATGATCAGTATGGGGATCTCGGAAACTAGCGGAGATAGAGCAATGGTTAAATTGGGAAAGATTTGCAGTTTTACTGGCCCAATTTAGTCAAATCCCTCTAGCTCCTTTGTTTTTGATTTTATAAAAAAAGTGTAAATATCAAAATTGAAGGGAATTGTACCCGAATATGATTGTCATGTCCTCGTTTGCGTGACAGCTCTCATTTTCAAGATATGAAACAAACTTATCTTTTTTTTTTTGAATGGAAACCATAGTTGGCTATGACCTCAAAAAATCGGACATTTTTAGAGCTTTTCAACGATATAATTCTCGATATAGTTATTCATAAAGATAACGAAGTTATGGTTCCTTTTTTCTCTTATTTTCACTTTTAACGTAGTTCCCTCATTTGAGAGTAATTCCATGAGTAGTGCTGAACTGACAGTCGATATTGACAATTTTGTGATAAAATGGAATATTCTAACGAAGAAAAACTGAATATGGTGGAATGTTATATCATATGCCATAAAAATTCAGTTTGTGCAGCTGAGGAATACTTTCATAGATATTTTAATCGTCGTCAACCTGCTCTACGTACATTTAAGAGGCTTTACGATAGGTTACGCAGATATGGATCTTTTACTAAACCACCAAAGGAATGTAATCAAATTAACGAAGCAGCACAAATAAATGTTTTAGCAATGGTAAATCAAAATCCATCTACATCAACTCTTGAGATTGCGGCAGAAGCTGGCACATTCAACGAACTGTCGTTAAGGTACTGAAAGCGCACAAGTTCCAACCGTACAAACTTTCAGTTTCTCAAACTTTGCATGATGGTGACGAAAATCAACGTATTTTGTTTTGTACATGGTTTAGAGACATGTGCCTTGCCAATCCACAGTTTCCATTAAAAGTTTTATGGTCAGATGAAACTAGATTTACTAACTGCGGTATGTTCAATAGACACAATGAGCATATCTGGGCTAAAGAAAATCCTTTCCATGTAGAACAAAGACGACACCAGATAAAATTTGGTTTTAATGTTTGGGGTGGTATCACAGGGACTACTATTCTGGGGCCTTTTATCTATGACGAATCACTTACTGGGGAGCGCTACTTGCTTTTCTTGCAATACACTTTTCAAGACATGTTGCATAATTTGAATTTGAGAACTCGTTTAGAAATTGAGTGGTTCCAACATGATGGAGCACCTGCTCATAACTCGTTATTAGTAAGACAACACTTAGATAATATCTATCCAAACTCTTGGATAGGAAGAAATGGCCCACGCGAATGGCCACCCCTGTCTCCCAATTTGGCCGTTATAGAGTTCTATTTATGGGGTGCGCTAAAAAACAAAGTATATATAAAAAAGTATGAGACAGTTGGTGACCTAAGGGAGGCGGTATTACAAGCAATTGAAGAAATTGATAGGCGGTCTGTGAGGAACATCAGTTCGCTCTTGTTTGATAACGGCCTCTTGCCGAAACTAGTCACAGTAAAGTGACAATAAAAAGTGGTATAAAAACTAAGTTAAATTCTGTTTTCTTTCATTATAAATATAATCGAGTATCACAAAGTAACGGCTTCCCCAATCAATTTTTTTAAATTAATCATGATTGATTTTTCGACTTTCTACTGCTGTAATATAAACTGTTCACAATTCAAAATTATTTTTAGTTTTATTTTCTAAGTTTTTAGTCTCATGATATCTATAGTTTTATAATTAAAAAGTTTGCGTAACCTTTCAATTTTATTACCTCAAGTTCGACTACTGCCAACTAGATGGCAAACGCAGCGTTAATAGAGGAATTTGTCATTTACGCAAGAACAGTGACAAAAAGAAAACAAACAGGAAAATTCAACTTAAAGAATTGTATTGCCATCGGCCCTTGACACGTGCGCCAATTTTCAAGTTAATCAGACTTCTTTAAGGTGGTGAAAATTACGTTGAAAGTTTCCGTTACATACATACATACGCGTCAACCGAATAAGAGCGTATTAAAAAAAGATTTGCACTTTGTTAGGTCCGGTTAAGATCCACTTCATTTATGTACTTAATCCCCCCTTTTTATAACCAAAATTGAGTTTTCTCTATCGATATTACTTTCGGTATATAAATAATGAACCATTTAACTTACCGTTCAATAGAAACGGTTAGGGACCACCATTTTTCGAATTTTCGAATTTGAATAAAAAATACAAAGTAAATTTGCGAGTCATCTACCCTTGATATCCCAAACATGTTCTATGGGCGAAAGATCGGGGAAACTGGGCTGCAATGGCAACAGATTCACATGAGTCTCTCCAGAAAAGATTAAAATAACTCGAGCAATATGAGACCGAGCATTATCTTGTAGAAATATGGGAATCATGAGCCTATTAAGGTAATGGAGTACATACGGCTCCACTACTTCCTACGTTGTGCTGTCATGTTGCCTCAGACAAAGACTTAAGGTGACCTACTTCCATATGCAATAGCATTCCATACCATAACGCTTACTGTTCAGTGTACATGCCACTTAACATCAAATTGAGGTTGACTTCTTTCTCCTAGACGTCGTCTAAAGCTTCTTCGGCCATCATGTCCACCTAAGCAGAATCGAGATTCATCAGAGAAGACGACCTGATGCCATTTCACATTCCAATTTTGTGGTTCTCTGCCGTCGATGCTCAGCGGTCAGAGGTAGCACAAGATGGGATCGATAAGGCTGAGGTCCAAAAGCCATTATATGGCGGTAAACCATTCGGACACTTGCAAGGTGTCCTTGTTCTCCTAACCACTCATCAGACAGATATGGAGTTGTCGAAAATCGGTCTCTAAAGGCCATAAGTCTTAGACGTCGATCTTGAACTTCATTTGTACTCCCTTCGACTTCCAGTACTTTTTCAGATTTTAGGTATTATCAACCACGCTTGACAGCATCTCATAACAGTGGTTCGGTTTCTGTTAGTGCGGTTAGCGATTTCTCGAAATGACAACCTGCCTCCCGTAAAACTCTTTCAAACTTCTCAACTTCGCTGTTCAAATTGGCACCAACTTCAGAAAAAGAATTTAATTGTTGCAAAATATTATTTCATGCTTTTTAGTTAAAGTTCTTTTGAAGTCGGTTTTTGTTTTTTTAAACGTATTTATTTTACAATTTTAGTGATGCAATGGCTTAATTGGATGCAGTTTTCAAATCTAATTAACTTCTTCCATATCGCCTAACATAAGGTATTTTACTGTCATGTATTAGCTAGACCAACGTCGTTTACTGTAATACATTTATATTCTAACATTTTTAAAACCTTCCATTTTTTAATTACATGGTGTTACTACAATTCTCCTTATATCAACTATCCTTCTTATGCAACTGCGTATGAAAAACCGTTTAAAATATTTTTTCTAACATTTTTTAATCACCCTGTATAAGTACACTTCTACTTCTGTATATGCGATCGCTTTTGGGCCACTCTACAAACACTTTTGATTCTAAAATCTTTTAATCACCCTTGGTAACTATAATTCTACTTCGCGCTGTATTTGAACCATTATATATATGCAGTGCAAGTCGTTGCAGGCTACAATATAATACATTTATATTCTAACAGTTCTTTAAACCACATTGTATAACTATAATACCGGTCCACCGTATATATAAAACTTTTTATAGGCTCTCAAATATAATATTTTTATGCTAACACATTTTAAATCACACTGTATAACTATAATTTCACACCACAATATATTTTAACTACCCTGTATACGCATTTGCTTATTGCCACCTATTGTAATATTTTTTTGAACCACCATGCATAATTATAATTCCATTACATCCTATATTGCAACCACCCTGTAAATGCAATTGCTAATGAGTTATCCTACAGGTGTAACATTCTATTAGCATTTTTTTAACCATCCTTCATAACAATATTTGTATGTCAGCTATCATTAATTTCTAACTGCTATTAGCTACCTTATACAGGGTGTCCCATGGTTCTGGTCTCGGATGATTGCGCAGTTATGATAGAAGATAAAATTTTCAAAATTTAGGGGTATAACTTCTCGATTGGGATCTATCCAGCTAAAATATTTTCAAGCATGTACCACTTCCGTTTATAGCGGAAGTTGATACCAACTTGCTTATTTCAAATAGAACACCCTGTAAATTATTGTATTTATGAATTCTACGAGTAATTTTTATACTAATTCATGTATGATACCCTATACATAAATTCAGCCCTTTTCGAGTTATTCCAAAATGTTTTTTGAAATTCACATTTTAAGGCCTTCAGATAATTGCAAATTATACAACAACGAAGAGGAATTTAGGAAAACCATTCGTTGAGAGGGTAGAATAAACTTAGTGCTTCCAGAATCTGTGAAAAAAGTATGGACATTATCTACAGAGTGTGTACAAAAAAATCCCGAAAATTGAAATTCAAAATCTGGAAAAACTCAATTTTTTCAAATGGAAACCACTATTTTTTATATCATAATCAGATTGAGCATCGAAAATAAGAGGTACTTTGTGAATAAGTACCTATACGAAATTCTGATAGTTTTCGACTTATTAAAAAAAATAAAACATTTTCAGCATCTTTAATAAAAAGTAAGCTTAAGAACATAAGTTGGCCATGACGGTTGCTAAGGACTCTACGAAAATGTCATTTTAACAAATGTTCACTTCTAAGCACTTATTTATTCTTTTAATAAATGAATTACGAACTTTATTTAATAGTTCTGGTGCAATTATTGCAAATGCATTTCTTATTCTTTCTTTCATATTCTCTTTACTCGTTACTTCCTCTTTATACACTTTATCTTTTATGTAACCCCAGAGAAAAAAATCCATTGGGGTTAAACAAGGTGAACATGGAGGCCAAGCAACTGATCTGTTTCGTCCAATCCAATAATCACTAAACTTTCTATTTAAATATCGCCGAACTCTTCTGTCATAATGAATTGAAGAGCCGTCTAGTTGAAGCCACATTTTACTTCTTATGTTTAATGGAACGTCTTCTAATAACGGCTGTAATTGGTTTCTTAAGAAATCAAGGAATTTGGCTCCATTCATTGTCCCATCAAAAAAGAAAGGTCCAGTAACGTTACCCCCAACAATACCAGCCCACACGTTTAAGGACCATTTAGTCTGAGATGTTGTTTTAAAACCTTTCGGGTTTTCATCACAATAGTAATGAAAATTATGTCTATTTACGAAGCCATTTTTATGGAAGGTGACTTCGTCTGAAAACAAAACATATGTTGAAAAGTCAGCTTCAGTCTGCATTTTAACTCTAAACCAATTACAAAATTCTTCTCTTTTTTCATAATCTGTATCAAGCAATTCTTGGTGCATTTGTATTTTATAGGGGTGAAACTTGTACCTCTTTATAACCCTATGACCGGCACTTTTACTAATATCTAATTGGTTACTTATAGTTCTAACGCTACATAGTGGATTTTCTATCACAGATTGCATTATCATAAATTCGTTTTCTTCAGTAGTTACTCTATTTGGAACATTACGTTTACCATAAGAAACATTTCCAGAATCAACAAATCTTTCATAAAGTTTTGTAAATGCCTTTTCAGTTGGATGCATTCGATCTGGATATTGCGTGTAATACACTCTTGAGCTATTACGTTGACATTCACCTAATGCAAATATCATGTCCACCGTTTCTTCTTTCGTAAAATTCATTTTGTTTAAGGATAATTATTTATATCAAGATTCTGAACTGACGTAAGAATATACTGAAATGATTATAACATAATAATAATTTAACTAGTAATATTTGACATTTGTCATGATTCCATAGCACTCTTACTTAACTTACTCTTAACATCGCAACAGAGAATCAATCCTTTGGTTAATTTTCACATATGAGACTAAGAATAAGAAATGCATTTGCAACCATTATTTACGAACTATTAAATAAAATCTGAAATTTTCGTAGAGTCCTTAGCAACCGTCATGGCCAACTTATGTACTTAAGCTTACTTTTTATTAAAGATGCTGAAAATGTTTTTTTTTTTTAATAAGTCGAAAACTATCAAAATTTCGTATAGGTACTTATTCACAAAGTACCTCTTATTTGGAATAACTCGAAAAGGGCTGAATTTAAGTAAAGGATATTATACATGAATTAGTATAAAAATTACTCGTAAAATTCAGAAATACAATAATTTACAGGGTGTTCCATTTGAAAGAAGCAAGTTGGTATCAACTTCCGCTATAAACGGAAGTGGTACATGCTTGAAAATATTTTAGCTGGATAGATCCCAATCGAGAAGTTATACGCCTAAATTTTGAAAATTCTATCTTCTATCATAACTGCGCAATCATCCGAGACCAGAACCATGAGACACCCTGTATAATTATTTTTTCTTGCTTTTTTCTAACCATCCTGTATACTATAATTCCATTCGACGTTATATTTTAACCATCCTGCATAGCAAATCTTATGGACCACGTAACATATTAAAACTGCCCTTTATAATTATAATTTTAGACCACAATTTTATATTAATATGCCTTGAAATTAATATGCAAACTCATAAGATTTTACTCATCCAAAAATCGCCTACCTTGGCAATTTTATAACTTTGAAAACTTGAAATATCCAGGTGTAAAAATATAATGTTAGGAAAATATGAGGGAGGCATTAAATAGTTACATGTTTGGAACATACAAATACAATGTGTATTGAAAAAATGTTTACAAGAGCAGTTTCACTCTCAAATCACCCTGTATGGAAAGAATTTTTACAAGACGAATCTCTTACGTGGGTAACCAAATCACCTGTATTGAACGCTTTTAAAGTACAAAGCAACTTGATTGTCGCAAACTCACCAATCGATTTCTATCCATGAAACTTCTAAATGGGAGTATTTCATCGAAATCGTTAGAGCCGTTTTTCCAGAACTCAATTACATATAACAAACCTGGCTCGTATTCAGGTATTAGATTACTTCTATTTGATAATAATTTTACATCTTAACAGAAATGAAGATACTTAAATTTGTAATCAAAAGTCCTCTTTGAAGACAAACCTTGTCAACAGTTAATAAAAAATGACATGGATTGATTACTGTTTACGTTTCAGACCATGTAAAAAATCTGTTTGTGAACAATAACTTTTTTCTCTTAAAATTATTAATAAAAAGAAATCGTTTGATTTATGAATACACACTGTATATACATATTAACTGATATTTATTTTGATTTATTCATCTTATTTACAATTTACCCTAAGTTCCGTACAGTTAATATGAGTAACTCCATTAAAGCTTATAATACCGGCGACTTCACCAAGGCAAAGAATATAAGAAAATAGGTAAAAAGTTTTTCCCCATTCTGTAAGGAACGATATGTTATTGAAAACAATTTCTGACCACTTTGAGATATCGCGGTACTAATTCAATCTCTTTTCAATTTGTCCCACGTTCCGAATAAAATTTTTCAAATTTTAATAAATAGTTTTTCCCCATTTTCTAAACAACGGTACAAGCTATGTCAATGAAAAAAATATGGGACGACTTCGCTATCCCCACAAACAGGATGCAGTAAAATGGTCGAAATTCCTCGACCCGTTTCCGAGTAATCGGTGAACAAACATAAAAACAGATTACTGTAGCATCCATTTTTTAGCATCCATTCAAAGGCTTATTTCCACACGACAGAGACTTAGGATACCAGGATTCCTTGACGCTCTATATCCAAGACTACAATATTTAAAAAGACTGCCCTCGTTTAATATGAACATAATAAAACTCACCTGGCTTTTTGTCGTGCAATGACAAAGTATCAGCTTGATTTACCAAGAACGACTGAACGGAAATACCTCTCTCCACTGTTGCTACAGATTTCGTCACAGGGATCGCCTTGGAAGACTTTTTCCCGGGAAATTTCTTCCAGAAAAAAAAAGTAAAGTGAATACCTTCTGTGTTGACCTGATACGTACCTTTTGGCTTTCCCCTCTGTGTGACGACGTTTTTATTGATTGCGTCAGTGACGTTTGAGACTTTATGGACATCAAGTCAGCGGATTTCGATAACTCTTTCTTAATTGGGAACTTTTCTGACTCTTTCCTGCTGCAAATATCCTTGAACACTTTGAACACAGTCGATGCTTCTGCAACGTTCAGTATGCCGATTTCGCTGATGCCGTTCTTCATGTAATCGTTGACTAGCCTCTTGATGTGGTCGATCCTGTCTTGGTTCAAACTCATGCTCAGGTCTTGGTTCAGCAACACGGAGTCTTGCATTCTTTCTTTTTTGATGCGATCCAGCTCGTACTGAAAAATATTAGCGAAATCAATGGACCTCATTTACTAAATAAGTTGAAAACTTGGTTTGTATCTAAACGTGCAAAAACACATTTCCTACTCTTTCATACCAAACAAAAGGTGGTAGTCCAAGATATAACAGTTAAAACCCAAAATTCAATAGTATCACGCAGCAATACAACAACATTTATTGGCATTACACTAAATGAGAACCTAAAATGGAAAGAACATATATATGAAGTAATAAAAATAGTAAATACTAAGGTATTTCAGTTGAGATGTCTAGTGAAAGTTACTTAGAAACTTAGAAGCATTAAAAAATTTCTATTATGCAGAAGTACAATCAAGGTTAACTTATGGTATTTTATTATGGGGATCTTTTTCACTTCAGAAAATGCTTTTTGTTTTACAGAAAAAATGTATTAGAATTATTATGATGAAACAATGGAATGATCCTTGCAGATCTCTCTTCTCTTCATTACATATTTTAACTTTACCAAGTCTCTATATGTTAGAGGCTGCTAGTTATATTTACAGAAATAAAAATACACTAATCACTCAGGGTGATGCACATTGTTATAACACCAGAACTATATATCTGATTAAAACCCCTATGAATACAATGAAACTTGCATTTAATGGCCCACTAAGTATGGGAATCCGAATCTTTAATAAACTTCCAGAAAATATCACACAAGTAGAGGGTTACAACATTTTCAGGAGATACTTAAAAAAATACTTACATGAAAACATTTTTTATGATATTACAGATGTTCTCAAGTAGGTGATCCCTTGGAAGCCAACTATATTAGATTTTTCCAAAAATTATATTTTTCTGATTTACTTTTATCTGCTTTATATTAGTTTTGTCCCTACCTACTTTGTATTGTTGTACTTAGTTTGTAATTTGTTTTTTTTTTTTTGTGACCTGTTTTATACTTCGTATTTACAAAACCAATAAATGATTGATTGATTGATTGATTCATTAGGTTCATCCACTTTACCATACAGTGTGGAACAGCCAAATGGAATAAATTCGATAACGAATAATGGAGGGCTTTTGGGTAAAACGCCTGGGCACGTCGATTTGTATCTTTAAATCCGCATTTCTTCAACAAAATAAATTATATAGGGTGTGTCATGTCACAGTGGCCAATACCAACTTTATTTTAAATGCAAGCCCCTTTATATTATTTATTTTTTGGATTCTCCAGAAAATTCTAACCATAATTCATGTACAATGTCCTAGACCTATCTTCAACTGTTTCGGAAATAAGAAGTGTTTTCAGATTTATTACAAACATAATTTGGTCAAGTGCGAGTTGGACTCGCATACTTAGGGTTCCCGTACCACCTTCAAGATTCGAATATTCCAGTTTCAGACAAGCAGGGAATGAGTGCATTTTCTTATACTTACCCTTATATCTTACTTATATCTTTTAAAGGAAGCGTTTTAAATTTATAAAAAATATACACTTTGATTTTCCACACATAGACTTTTTATTTTATCTGCTTTAGGATTCGCTTGATTTTTATCACAATACATATGTATTTAATTTTCTGATTTGGCCCCCAAAAAGTAACATTAGAGTTTTATTTTACTAATAAACTTTCAGAAATGCCATTTATAATCTACTGTCTGAGTTCTGAGGCTCTGTAGATTGGAAGAAAAACGGCAAAATAGGTGAAAGTTTAAATTATAAATTACTAAATCTGTTATTCAAATTATTTAAAAATATAAATAAAATATATTTTTCAAATTTTAAATAGTGTAGTTTCTAAAGTGGGGATTAAGTCGATGTTTAATATTTTTAATATCTTTTAAACAAATGATTTAAAAATATAATATATTTGTAATTCACATAATGCGCCTTTTATCTGATATATTACATGATGCGTTCGAAAATTGAATCTTTATTTTCCATTTAATTGTATAATTTGTCCCTATAATTACTATGGGAGTTTTCTAGTAATTTATTTTCCGTTTGGCCTCCAAATAATAGAATTAGGTTTTTTTTCATATTTTTCCTATAAACAAAAAAAATGAGGTCATAGAGTTTGGGAAATAACGAGGAGAATGGGTAATTTTTTTAAAATATTTTTTTTTAAATATATTTTAAAATATTCATTTTAAAAAAATTAAAAAAATATATTTGATTTGATATATTATATGACCCGTTAGAAACAATTCATTTTCCATTTAATTCTATAATTTGCCCCCCAAAATGAATATTAGGTGTTTCTCCTTATTTTTCCAGTTAAGTTCAAGTAAGGGGCTATACTTCCAGTTTTTCAAAATTTTTCAGCTTATTGTTTCGGAGATAAGGGGGGGGGGGAATGGGTAAAATTTTTTATATTTTTGTTAATATCTTTTAATTAATTTATTTTATAAATATGGAAAAAATATATTTGTTTTCTTCATCATGAGCCCTTTTACTTGATATATAACATGCTGGGTTAGAAACAATTTTAATTTTATATTTTTCATTTAATTCTATAATTTGCCCCCCAAAAAAATATTAGGGGTTTTTTCTTATTTTTCCAGTAAAGTTCAGGTAAGGGGCTATACCTCCATTGTTTTTTTCAAAATTTTCCAGCTTATGGTTTCGGGGATAAAGGAGGGGAATGGGTATTTTTTTTATATTTTTGTTAATATCTTTTAATTAACTTATTTTAAAAATATGAAAAAAATATATTTGTTTTCGTCATAATGAGCCCTTTCATTTGATATATAATATGATGGGTTAGAAACAATTTTAATTTTAATTTTCCATTTAATTCTATAATTCCCCCCCCCAATAAATATTAGGGGTTTCTCCTTAATTTTCCAGTAAGATTCAGGTGAGGGGCTATACATCCATTTTTTTTCAAAATTTTTCAGCTTATGGTTTCGGAGATAAGAGGGGGGGGAATGCGTAATTTTTTTTATATTTTTGTTAATATCTTTTAATTAATTTATTTTAAAAATATGAAAAAAATATATTTGTTTTCGTCGTAATGAGCCCTTTCATTTGATATATAACATAATGGGTTAGAAACAATTTTAATTTTAATTTTCCATTTAATTCTATAATTTGCCCCCCCAAAAGGGGTTTCTCCTTAATTTTCCATATTAGGGGTTTCTCCTTAATTTTCCAGTAAAGTTCAGGTGAGGGGCTATACATCCATTTTTTTAAAATATATATTTGTGTTCCTCAGAATGAGACCTTTCATTTGATATATTACATGATGCGTTTGAATTTTTTTTTATTTTTAAATTTTTATTTAATTCTATAATTTGCCCCCCAAAATTAACATTAAAGGTTTCTCCTTAATTTTCCTGTAAAGTTCGGGCAACGCTCTATATTTCCTATTTTTTTCAAAATTTTAGGCTCAGTAGTTTCGGAGATCAGGGGGGGGAACGGTCGATTTTTTTAGTTTTTCCCCCCAGAAGTACCCCTAAAATCAAAATTTCTTCATTTACGATATGTACTCCTGATCGGGTCACCAAACTATACATTGATACCAAATTTCAATTTCTTCCGTCCAGTAGTTTAGGAGAAAATAGCTGTGATGTGACAGAGGCAGAAATCCGGAGTGATATTATAAGGGTATCCGTATATTGTATATATAGGGAACCCTAACTAAAATTAAAAAAATATTTTATTTCACAAATTCGCTACATTACACTCAATACTTAATTCCCATTTATCTCTTGATATTGAAATATAAGCAAAAACCAATCCTGCGTTCCTTTTTATTGATATGAAAAAAAAAATTTTGTTTATTTTCGTCAAAACCCATGATATTAGCATCTTGTTGTTTGCCTGCTTGACAATGGTGATCAATGTCAGTGCTATTGTCGTTTAAATTTCGTTAACTATACGTAATAATATGAGAAAATGGTTCATTTAATTGAAATGCACAACATAACCATTCTACAAATGATTGGTTATGGATATAACACACGGACACAAATGGAAGTTTCTCGCTTATTTCCAAATTTGCCGCCTGTATCCCAAGGAACAATTAGCAAAATAGAAAAGCAGTTTCGTAAACTTGGTCATTTAAGAGAGATTAAAAAATGCCAATGCTGTAAGTGATAATACGAAATTGGATATTATGCTTGAGTTTCTAGAAAACCCACATAATTCTGAGTATTAAAGGAAAGTAAAATGCATCCCTATAAAATGATGCCGACTCAGGAGCTCATGGAAGACGATTTCGATAGGAGAATGTATTTCTGTGAACAAATGATGGTAAGATTAAATAACAATGTGATCCAATTAGATATGTTTTGTTTTCTGTAGAGAGCACATTTACACTTCAGTCATGTTATTCGTCAAAATTGAATTGAAATTTTGGTATGTTGTAGAAGCTGATGTTCTGACAAAAAGAATTCATGAGCTCAAACAGATTCTATAACTAGTTTTCGAGATACAGGATTAAAAATCGAAAATGCCGCATTTTTAATATCAGATTTCGCATGGAAGATATGGTTTATTTCCTGTTAGTGGAGAAATTGTGATTTGTACATTATTGGACATAAATATTTCACAAAACAATTGCCACAAATTTTGCTGGATAACAGGGTATTTCAAAAATACGTAACATGTGCTTTTGGAAAAAAAATTTTATTAAAACGTTGAAAACATAAGAAGATGTTTTTGCACAATTAATATCTCATTTAAGTAATAATTTCTTGGATATGCTTCATATAATATACAGTGTGAGCCATAAATATAGCTAGAAACGACATATATTGTTTTTTTCCTATTAATGAGTCACCCTGTACGAACTATTCGTACTGCAATTTTAATAAGACAATAAACAGATATTTGATCCGTCTTTTGATACTCAACAGGATGTTAAACTCATTGCAAAAACTATACATATTGAAAAAAATTTGTTTTTCATACTGTAGTTTCAAATTCTCTCAGTCAACTTTGTATGTTATCATTGTTACGTTAACAAATGTTCAGTGTTTAACTGAACAGAATATTGTTAAAATTGTATGACTAGTTTTCGAGATATAGGGTGTTAAACATCGGAAATGTCTCCTTTTTCTTATCAGATTTCTCACAACAGACGTGTATTATTTCCGGATATTGCAGGAAAGGTAATTCTCGCATTATTTGACAAAAATATGGGATAAAACAGTTACCATTAATTATATTTTATTACAGTGCGTTTCCAATATATGTAACGTGTTTTTTTCAGAAAATTATTTTTTTTATTACAACGATGAATATATAAGATGTAATCGCACAATTAATAAGAAATGAGTTCTTGGATGTGTTCATATATTATACAGTGTAAGTCGTAAATATAGCTATGTGGGCATATACTAGGGATGTCGGAAAAATATCGATATATCGATATTTTTTGTTTTATATATCGATACTTTTACACGATATAATTTTATTCGATATATCGATATAAAAACCAAGTATCGAAAACTTATCAAAAACGATGTTTTTCCGTATGTTTGTTACGTGTTATATAAAATAAATACTAGCTGTTTTCCAATTACTAGAGCACAAAGTGTTTTTGTGCCGCTCTGTGTCGTAATTTTCGGGCGTTAATTGGAACATACTTCATGGTTTATGATAAAGTTTTATGTTTACTTAGTTCTTACATAAAACATCCCAAAGGCACAGTTATTTCTTGTGCACATTTGTGCGAGCCTGTGCTGTAATTGGAACACTTAGTGCTCAGCACTGTACCGCACTGTGCGCAATTGTGCGGTAATTGGAAAACAGCTAATATAGTGTCAAACAAGTTGAGATACATGATCTTTGTACACAAAGATTAGCAGAATTGTTTCAAGTATAATTAATTTATTATATTTATGCTACATGTTGCCTAAGTGCTTGAAGTTAAAATAAATTTTAAATATGTTTCTGATAATGCATGAGGTAGAGGGGAGTTATATATGAGAGTGTATAAATGATCATTAGAACGACATCTAAATTTTCAGAAAATATGAGAAGTAGTAGTATATAGTTAATTTAACAATATATTACTACCTTAACCTGTGAAAAAGTCTCAAAATAAAATATTTTTAAATTTTGTAATCCAGTCTACCTACCACCTATCTATAAATTGTTTGCATATAACTTTATCAGATACACTAGTTAAACAAATTACTAAGTATATATATATATATATATATATATATATATATATATATATATAGATTACTGTTCTAAAATAGTACCGAAGTATCGATATTTTTTTCTCGATATATCAATATCGATATTGATACTTTTAAAAAATATCGATACTTTTTGACAGTTCCGACATCCCTAGCATATACCATTTTTTACCATTAATGAGTAACCCTGTATAAAAACTACAATACGTTAATTTGTACAATTTTTGCAAAATTATAGAATTTAGTGTGATGAGTCGAAGATTTGTATAATTTAATATAAAAATTCTCGGACGCATGGTTTATACAGGGTTACTTATTAATAGAAAAAATAATAGATGCTCACTTTAGCAATTTTACAACTCACACTGTAGAATGTATGAACACGTCCAAAAATTCATTTCTTTAACATTATATTAACTGAGCAATTAGATCATCTTCTTATGTATTCAACATTATAATAGAAATAAGTTTTCTAAAAAAACATGTTACGTATATAGGAAGCACCCTGTAATATAAAATAATTAAAAGTAATTTTTGTGCAATATATATGTCAAACAATGCGCAAACACGTTTTCTACAATACACGGAAATAAAACACATCTATTATGAGAAATCTGATCCGATGAAGGTGACATTTCCGAAGTTTGACACTCTATATCTCGAAAACTTCTCATACAATTTTAATAATATTCTGCTCAAAGTAAAACACTGAACATTTGTTAACGTAAAAATGTAATAAAATACAAAGTTGGCGGAGAGAATTTAAAACTACGGGGTAGTATAAAAAAATACATTTTTTCAATATGTATAATTCTTGCAATCAGTTTAACATCCCGTTGAGTATAAAGAGACAGATAATATATATGTTTAATGTCTTATTAAAATTGCAGCACGAATGGTTAGTACAGGGTGACTAAATAATAGGAAAAAATAATATATGCCTTCTTTACCTATATTTATGACTCACACTGTATATTATATGAAGCACACAAAAGGAATTATTACTTTAACGAGATATTAATTGTGCAATAACATCTTCTTATGTTTTCGACGTTGTAATAAAAAAAACATTTTTTCCAAAATCACATGTTACGTATTTCTTAAATACCCTGTAATCCACCAAAACTTTTTATGTCCAATAATGTACAAATCACAATTTCTCCAATAACCGGAAATAAAGCACGTCTATCATTGGAAATCTGATATCAAAAATGCGGCATTTTCGATATTTAACACTCTGTATCTCGAAAACTAGTAATAGAATCTATTTTGTCAGAACATAAACCGCTACAACATACCAAAATTTCAAACAATTTGACGGAGGTCCATTTTTCCATAAGAAAGGTGCCTGGTCCTTTCCGCTATTGGTCTAATGAGAATCCACACTGGATGACAGAGAAATATATGCAATATCCTGAAAAAGTTCATGTTTGGACAGGAGTTGTTGGAAATCGTATCGTAGATCCCCTTTTCATTGATGGCAACTTGAATGGAGACAAATATATAGAACTGCTCCAAAATAATGTCGTTCTAACTTTGACAAACTTATATCTGGATCCAATAAAGCCAGAAGTTACTGACAATACAATATAGTTTCATCAAGATGGCGCACTGGCCCATTATGAAATCAAGGTTCGGCAATACCTGGACCAATTTTTTCTAAATCGGTGGATTGTGAGGGGCGGATCGCTAGAATGGCCAGCACGATCTCCTGATTTGACGTCATTAGACTACTTTTTGTGGAAATATGTCAAAAGTCCCGTATGCAAAACTAAACCCTTCAACTTAGATGACCTAAAAACACGAATCACTCTTGCGAGTATATCAGTCACTCCTGAGACGTTGAGTAAGCTTAGAATTTCTATAGCAGATAAGCATGTTGCCAAAACGTGCGCGGCAAACATTTCCTACATTGACATTCATGTTTTTTTTATTATTATATTATTAAGAAATAATCAGTATTACTTATGACATTTTTTAGTGTAATGTAACAAATTTGTGAAATAAATTAATTTTTTTTTTAATGTTAGTTTTTGTAATAAATCTGAAAACACTTAATATTTCCGAAACAGTTGAAGATAGGTGTAGCACATTTTACATGAATTATGTCTGGTGATTTTTGGATAATCCAAAAACTAAATACGAGGGTGAATCAAATATGAACCGGACTTTTCTGTTTCTCGCCCTGTAGGTAATTCGAGTGGCGTGACGTCTCGATATATTTTAGGTAGGGATGTTAAGAAGAGGGGAGTTCGTCGGTTTGGCGAGGCGTAGTCGATGCGCTGTTAGTAGCATCATGTCAGAGCAAGAGGTGCATACGTCTGTTGCGCAACGTGTTGTTATCAAATTTTTGGCGCGGGAGGGCGTTAGACTATCTGAAATTTTGCGTCGACTATCTGCACAGTTCGGCAATGAAACACTTTCAAGGACCCAAGTGTACGACTGGCACAAAAAGTTTTCAGATGGCCGAGAGACAGTGGAAAATGAGCCTCATGCACGTCGTCCCACGACAAGCATCAATGAGGCGAATATCTACGCAATTCGTGAGCTGATTGAAGGTGACCCCCATACGGGAGTGCTCAATCAACCATTTCAGATGAGTTGGGTTACCGAAAAGTGTGTGTAAGATGGGTTCATCGCCTTCTAAGGGAAGATCAGAAAGCAAACCGTCTTGCCGTATGTGAAAGGCTGTTAGCAAGATATCGAGCAAAGGGGGATGAGTTATCGAGACATATTGTCACCTGTGATGAGACATGAGTGCATCATTATACCCCGGAGTCCAAACGTGCAAGCATGGAGTGGCGAAAACCTGGAGAGGCAGCACCGCGGAAAGCCAAGACCCGTCTTTCTGCAGGGAAAATTCTTGCAACAGTTTTTTGGGATTCGAAAGGCGTACTGCTGATCTATTTTCTGCACGAACGCCGTACAATTAATGCTGAGTATTACTGCAAACTACTCCAACAAGTGAAACTTGCCTATCGGCAAAAGAGGCGGGATATGTCTATCCGAAGTGTGATTCTGTTGCATGACAACGCTCGGCCACATACAGCTGCATTGACTCAAGGAAAATTGAACAAAATGCATTGGGAAACCCTTGAACACCCGCCTTACAGTCCTGATTTGTCGCCATGTGACTACCACATGTTTGGGCCACTTAAAGAAGAACTGGGAGGCCACCACTTTGAGGACAACGAAGGTGTAGAAACGTTTGTGCGCAATTGGTTATCGACACGACCAGTTTCATTCTTTGAGAAAGGTATTAAAAAACTTCCGATTCTGTGGGAAACATGTATACATAAGAGAGGAGACTATGTAGAAAAATAATATGTATTAAAATTTGTATTGATCGTACAATAAAATTTTTAAAACAAAAGTCCGGTTCATATTTGATTCACCCTCGTAATATACAAACAAACAAATAAAAAAATTAAAAAATATGTAGATAATACAAAAAATACCAATTAGAGGGAGAGGGAGAGTTAAGAAAACGCTAAAATAATCAATAGAATTGTACCTTAAATCAGATTTGAAAAAATATATGAAAATAGTTATTGCCTACACACGGTTTCTAAACGGTTATATTTTAATATAAATTATTACTTACTTTTCTCACCCGGTCACCCCAACATAACATGTACACATGTATTCAAAATACATAGGAGCTCTACACAATACCCCAAGGTTTCTCTTTCAGAAAATAGGTACTTACTCTATAATTTAAACTCGTCGTCGAAAGCCTTGTAATTTCAGTTTGAGAGTACATATCAAAAATTATAAGCCCTAATACCTGTAGCTGTTCCAATTCAATATCGCCATTGTCTTCCACTGGCATAGTTCTGAAAACAGTTTTGAATCCTCTAACGAACTGTCCAAATCTTAGCATAGACAGGGTAAGTGGCAAATCTTCTTTAGAAATTTTGATGTGTCCAATAAATCTGCAAAAATGACATTCAAACTTTTGCAAATACAATATTTTTGATCCCAAAATAATTAATGCCTATATATGCATATATTTTTTCAAGCTGACTGTTTGACGTTTCAACAAAACATTGACACTCTTATTTTTATGAGTGTGTAAATATACAGGGTGTGGAGAAACTCCCGAATGGGCTGGAAGCCCTTCACACGTACAAGGTATACCACAATGACCTGAGTAGAAAAATGTTTTTTTTTAGAGCTTTAGAACTTTAACAAGGCAATACTCTTTTAACCGGCGGCTATCTTGTCAGCTGTCAAGTGATTTATGTTTAGTTTGGTTTGGGCATTTCACCATGAATAGACTGACGCCTGAACAACGCTTCCAAATTGTGCAAATTTCTTTTGAAAATCATGGTTTTGTTCGAAATACGTATCGCGCACTACGTCCATTTTACGGTCAACATAATCGTCCATCAGAGCAATTAATTCCATTAACTATGCAATGTTTTCGCACCACGTTTACTCTAAATGATAATACGCATCCACAGAGATGTCGAACAGTGTGTACAGAAGAATCCATTGCTGCTGAAGAGCGTAGCGTAGAGGAAAACCCGAATCAGTCTATCCGCCATCGTGCACAGGAATTGAATATGTCTCCATCCACTTTATGAAGATTTTGCGGAAAGATCTTGGTTTGCGTGCTTACAAAATTCAACTCGTGCAAGAATTGAAGCCACACGATCACCTAGCAAGGCGTACATTCGGTGAATGGGCCTAAAACAAGATTGTCGTTGATTTTGATTTTCATAAGTGAATTTTGTTTAGTGATGTATCTCACTTTTGGTTGAATGGATACGTCAATAAACAAAACTGCCGTATTTGGAGTGATGATAATCCTCAAATTCATGTTGAGACATCGTTACATCCAGAAAAACTGACTATTTGGTGTGCTTTATGGGCTGGTGAAATAATTGGTCCGTACTTCTTTACAAACGATGCTGGCCAGAACGTTACAGTTAATGGTAATCGCTATAGAGCCATGATTACTAAGTTTTTCGATCATCAATTGAACAATCATGATGCACACGAGCTTTGGTTTCAACAAGACGGGGCACCATGTCACACAGCTCGTGCCACAATTGATTTATTGAAAGAAACGTTTGGTAACCGCGTAGTTTCGCGTGTCGGACCCGTGAACTGACCTCCAAGATCGTGCGATTTAACCCTGCTTGACTATTTTCTGTGGAGATACGTGAAGTCGCTAGTCTACGCCGATAAGCCCGAAACGATTGACAACTTGGAGGACAACATTCGCCGCGTTATTACCGATATACGGCCACAAGTGTTGTAAAAGTCATCAAAAATTGGATCTCCAGATTAGACTACGTGACGATCATATGCCAATTATAATGCCAGAAGATTATCTTTCGAATAAAGTAAATTTCATGTCAATTAAAAAAATATCCTTGTTTTATTCCATTTCAATGTTCTATACTTCTAAAAAAAACCCAGTAAATTGGTATTTGTTCGAGGAACTGGTTTCAGTTAAAATATTTTCAGTTGTCTAAAACTTTGATTCTACCTGAAGTGGACCTCAACTTTGTGTTTTTTATGGGAATACCGTGTTTTTATAGCATTTTTAGAATCTACGATGAAATTATTTCAAATTTTTTGAAAATTTTGCAAGATGCACTTCACAAAAAAAATATATTTTTTTGGAAACGCAGAATGCCAGGTCAGAACTTATTCCAAATCTTTGGAAATTCAAATTGCCAGCCTTTTTTCTCAACGCCAGTGGATACTACGCTAATAGACCAATCAATGGAGCAAAAATTAACTGATAATGTGTTAAAAATACTATCAGGATACCGACTGTGCCGTCACATTAACAAAGATTCCTAGCGATATTTTGCTATGTTTTCCACTCGCAACTATGGTTTTTTACTTTGTTATAAACAATTGAAGTTTTTTTCTTAGCATGTTTATAAAATCAAAAATAATAAACTAATCTCAATGGTGTCAACAGGTCAATTGTAAAGCATGAAAATACCAATGAATTGATCACTGGCTCGATCGGATTGGATCATTAGTAACAGAAAAAAACAAAAAATACTGAAAAATGTAGGATTTTTTATAAAAAATAGTATCTTCGTCACTTTCGAAGCTGTAGAACTGGGCTTGTAGGAACTGATAGTAATTTACATCTATTTTTTGTATGCCAAAACCAGGCGTTACCGGTTTATTAGTTTTTGAACAATTCTGATATAAAGTTTTCTGTTCACTATTTTTGCATTGTGTCCCCATGCGTCATAGATAATCAAATTTCAATTTTGAAAAAAGTTTTTGAAAGTGGAGGTGTCATTCTATAAAGCCTCCTTTCTCATTTTTCACTAAATGACTGTGAAATATCTGAAAAATGTTAGCAAACATGACAAAAAATGGGCGAGCGTATGAATGTATCCAAGGAGTGGGGGAAACACGGTTGTTGAGGGGAAGTGTATAGTAATATATAGTAGAGGCACATCGTTTTAATATTTAAAATCCTCAGAAGTAAGAATTTTTTTAATGAACGCTCTCCTTCGTTGTTCCGTAAACCCAAAATTATTCAAAAACTAATAAACCGATAGCGCCTTGTTTAGTCACGCATAAGGTAAATATCAATTACTATCAACTCCCACAAGCCCAGTCCTACAACTTCGATAGTGATGGAGTTATAATAATATAAAAAAACCGCTAAATATTCCAGTATTTTTTGTTTTTCTCTGTTACTAAAGATCTTATCGGATCGAACCTGGGCTCATTTCATTGGTATTTCCATGCTTTACAATTCACCTGTTGACACCATTGAGGTTAGTTTATTATTTTTCATTTTATAAACATGCAACGAAAAAAAACGCAATTTTCTTTTTTCAATTGTTTATAAAAAAGTAAAAAACCATATTTGCGAGTGGAAAAGGTAGCCAAATATCACTACAAATCATTCTTAATGTGATGGCACAGGCAGTATTCTGATAGTATTTTTTGCACGAAAAAATCTCTATTGATTGGTCTATAAAAAATAGGGGTAGTTTTATGCTTCCAGTCCCATACCTAAATTACACTTTTTGTATAAACTTGCAAAATTAAAATCTGAAAAGTCAGTAGGCTTTCTTGAAAGAATCGACAACAAACAAATGAACATTACTTTAATCCGTTAATCATTTATGGAGAATTTGATATAGGTATTGAAAGAGTCTTTGAAACCATGACACCATGACGCAGATTATCCCAAATACAAGATCTTTATTATAGATGTGTATTTTACTTCAGCAATTCAACAAATGATATCCAAACACCCTCCCTTAGCATGTGATCCAGTATGTTTCTAAGGACAATCGCCAAAGATGAAATTGACCCTAGAGTAAACCTAAAAAGTTAACTCTCAGGCAACCCGTCAATTTAACAAAAGCCGACCACGGGCGTGATGCTCCCTAGTATCCTATAAACTATTAGGAGTTGAGAGAGTGAGTCAGTAATAAATGAGTTCACTGATCAACTAGCTCCTTGAAACGCTTACCTAATATCACTATGCCTCTTCAAATCCTCTTGCAGATAATACGTCAAGGGACTCATCCTTGCTTTGACCTTATCATAATCCAATGACTTGGACATTAAGTACGAGAAAAACTGCTCCAAGGTCATTTTGGTGAGATTAGCTCTGGCGATATTCCAAAGAGTTTTGAAATTACATGATCTGTTGCCGAGTACGTCTGATCCAGCCATGTCTATTATATGGATCTGAACAAAAGAAAAATGCCTCAAATATTTTTATACAGATGTATGTATACACACATTGTGTTGCCCCCTATTACCAAACCTATATTTTTTCACGCTCAACTACGTTTCAACAGCCAAATTTACTTCATGGGGTAAACCAAAACCCATTTGAGTATACAATATAGAGATTTGGTGTTGGGAAACACCAGTTTGATTATCTCACCCTAGACGTTATCTTGTGAGGATCTGTAAACTCGACATTTTTCGTTATAACATGTATGGTTATAACATTAGTGTTTACGTGTGAAGAATAATTTTCTGCTTTTATCACATCTCTGCGACCTTCACCTAAAACGAAGACATTCAAAGTGAGTTACACTTGTAAACAGTTTAAAGCAGTTCTTCAATTGCAGCTATAGCTCTGACTTTACATCATAAAGGGCACTACATGTCACTATGTTAGTCGGCTGTGTGAACCTAGTAATTAGCCTTGGAATTTTACATAGAAAATATATGCAATTAATTTTATCGCGATAATACCCAATTGTACCACCTTTTTTTTGTTTGGACTCTAAAGGTTTTTCGTATACAGTATGTCCTTAAAAGGGCCCTAGAATCGTGTGAATCTGGCAATTGACCCTGGAATTTTGATTGAAAGTTTCTGTTAATCTAATTTTGGGTTTGTTCCCTAGAGATTGTTGTTATATAAAGGAGGTCATAGAAAGGGGTTTTGATGTGACCCCATACAGAATAGTCTAAAGGATACATATCGGGTGATCGCGGGGTCCATTCCGAAATTTCTAAATTAAAAGGCAATTGAAAACACTTACTTAGATTAAATTAATGTTAAGTGTCCTCACAGCAAAACAACATTATTTTGAAAAATTGAATCATAACATTTTCCAATTATGTGTACAAACTCTTCACGTCTATCAAAATCGTCATCTAGCAACTCTTCTACAAACTTTATAAACCAAAATTTATAGAACTCCTAGAAGCCGATTCCGAGGTTATTGATGCGTTTCATACTTAGAACTCACCCTATATATATTAATTTAATCTCATTGTGTTTATAGTCATTGAGAAAGGTCTGATTTACACTAAAAGATTTCCTTGGAAGATTTGAAACATAGAGGCTTTTGTGTACCCATTTGTATCATCAATATTTTTGTTTGTAACCTAAAGTTTTATATACAGGGTGTCATAAAAATGTGGTAATAAAACGGCAATGGCATTCGACCAACGAGGACCGACCATCCATCCAGAGGTAAAATCTAGCTTTAG